>SCDZ01001017.1:45195-58006 GCA_004143845.1 Drosophila lacertosa | reverse complement strand
TTTTTTTTTTTTTTATATATTCTTTTAAGTACATCTGGAAACATTTACCTGCTTCACTAAGAAAGCAGCTTACGCTTTTCACTTACAGCTGGCACTTGAATTTAAAATACATTTGTTATTGAATATAACCTAGCACTATAAACAATAACTGTAAGTTAGCGCAAACGGTTTTACAACTTGTTTAGCTTTTGTATTTCAGTTCACTTGCTCGAAAGAAATGTTTTGTTTTGCCTAAACAGCAAAAAACTATAAGCTTGTTTACAATTCACAATAACTATTTTTACAATTTGGTGTTGTTGTCATTTTGCACAATTTGACAGTTTGACAGTGCGCGCCTTTTGTTGTCCAATTGGACATGGCTACTGCGGTCACAGTGGTCCGCAAAGCATTCACAGTGGTCACAGTGGTCACAGTGGTCACAGTGGTTACTGGCCAATTCAGTTGTTGGCCAACTGCTGCTCAGCGGGCTGCCAGCTGGCATCTCTGATTGGTAACAGTTTTTATTACGCAATTTACGAGTGTTTTCGCTCTTTTCGTTGCTGTTGCTGTTGTTGTTGTTGTTCACAATTGTCATTAACCATTAAGCGATCAGCTGGCAAAAAAAAAAAAAGAAAAAAGTCGTGCAGCTTAAAAATGTGTCAGTTAGCGCCGATTTTCGAAAATTGGTTTCGGTAATTGACATTTGTAATGAGCCTACTTATTACACGGCCTACACTAGTCGGGAATGTTGGTTGGCCAGTAATTGAGAAAGGCACACGTTTAAGCCCGGTTGGAGGTTTTCTTTGGCTTTAGCTCTTTCAAATAAATAATCGTCTCAAGCAAACTCATTTTTACTTAAATGTATTTCTTCTCTTGCAGCTAAAAACCCATTCTAATATTATCGCCTTAAGCCACAAGGACGTCTACTTAAAAGGTAATGTGCATGAGAAGCTTAAGCTATAACTTAAATTCAAGTTGAAACTAAGCTTTGAGTTTATGATATTGATTATAAAATCTCATTTCATAAAGTGCATCAAAGTGCATGCGCATAATTCTGGCGCTTTCGTTATTTCTAATAAATATTTGTGGAAAGCCACATGAGTTGCACGGCTTGCTTTATGCAAAATTCCTGCAGCTAAGCTAAGATAGTTCCAACCACACATACACATACACATGCACATACCTACCCTCATCCCCCATTCCCCATCCACATCTTTGGTTTACTTTGGCTCGGTTTGGTCTGCCAATCAATATTTACCGCACACATTTAGCGCTATGCGAGTCGGCGATTTACGTTTTCATCTTTCGCTTTACGCTCTATGCAGTTCCCATTTGTGCATTTTCCATTTTCCGTTTTCCATTTCCATATTCATTTGCACTTATTTACTTATATTTATTTTCGTCGGCTTTTTGCCTTCGACACTGGCCGCATTTATTTATGTTTATTTTTAACACTATCGTCACGGGCATATTTTAAGCGCCGCTTGCGGCGTTCGTTGACAAAAATTGCATTTGCCTATCGAACTCGCAATGACAACAACAACAACAACAACGACAACAACAACAACAACGCTGAGTGAGAGGAAAGGGCCTGCAGTTGGCGATAAGGCTGACCCATTGCCAAAAGTGGGCGTAACAGCTCCGCCATATAATTAAATAAAGTGCTCGCCTGTGGATAAAATATAAATTCATATACATATATTTTGCATGTAGTGCAACAATATTGAATAATAATGCAATGGCCGTTGCAATTAATCGATCAGACTATCGGATGTGTTGATAAACACACATTTACCACTTTGTGCAACGCTTTAAACGATGGCTAAAATCCATTCAGAGTTTGGTACACCCAATTGACACCTTTTTGGTTTTATAGAGTATACAAATACATTCAATATTCATTTACATTCGTATGACAATTGCATTTATCGGTCGCTGTTATGCGGTGCACGTGGCGTATGCGTAATAATTGCCAATATTACCATTGTGGCTTTAAATTTCAACAACGGCAGCCACAACAGTTTGTTGAATGCCACACAAATATTGATACAAACGACCAGCTATCAAATATTTATACAATTTGCGACATTCAAAGTCGCAGCTTTTGTTAAAACATTCACACAAACATATGCACACATATAAATAACTAAAGAGTGAAATATGCAAAGCAACGACAAACTAGTTGACTACTTGACTATTGTGAATGGCTGCTGGCAGCAACTCTCACGTGGCCAACTCACCTGGCTGATAAGAGCCATATTTTTCCACAACAGATGATTCAGTTAAACTAACACAGCCACAATCACCCACTCAGCTTAACTTTAAGGCAAATTGCATTAGTCACCATTTGTTTTATTTATGTTTTTATTTTTTTTTTTATTTTTTATTTTTTGATTTTTTTGATTTTTTTAAATTTGCATGCAATTTGCTGTCAAGTTTTTATTTTTGATTATCTGTCTTACCAAATTTGTCGCTTGAAGCGTCATTTTGATTGCTTTGGTTTTGGTTTTAGATTTAGAATTTTGTGATTTGCGTTTGATTTGTGAGACGCGCAACAAATTAAATGCTTGCCTTGACATTTAAATCGGGCAAATTTAAGCAAATGTATACAGTATATGTGTGGCCCAAATGGGGCATAGAAACGTACACTTATTAATCAGCCACGCCCACACACACACACGCACACACAGATACACACATGGCAGTTGGTCAATAAATTGACGCAGACTTTGCATAGCCGTTAAGTCAACAAATGCGGCAGGCGCAACGCGAAGCAGCAGCTGCCGCTATGCAGGATAAACACCGGCGAAGTCCCGTCAGCCAGGACGATAAATTACAGCTAAACGGAAATAATTTTCATGCATATGTCGCTGGCAGAAAAACTCGCAAATGCAAATGGAAATCAAACTGAAAAATGTTTGTTCGTGTTGATGTTGATGTTGATGTTTATGTTTGCGTCTGGCAAGCGGATTTTCAACATGTTGGCAAACAATTTGACGGCCTGATTGACTATGGAGTGGCGGCAGAGCCTTAAGAATTGAGCCAGATCCTGCCACATGAATCACCATCATCATCTGGCCCACACACACACACACACAAACGCACAAAATGTTTGTCATTATGATAGTCACAGCCAGCTTAGAATTTTACACAATAGCAACCAAAGCGTTCCACAGCCAACCAAGCAAAATTGTCCACGCTGCAAATGATGGGTAGCTGGGCACAGGACGGGCTAACACTGTAATATGTCTAGCTATTTGACTGGAGCTGGCTCTGGATCTTAGGGCACACAAACAAGATAAAACTTTTGATTTATTGTTGACATGAACAACAGACATGCCAACAATGGAACATGGCCAAGGCAATGGACAAAAATGCGTGCGTCCACCTACACATAGGGGCACAAGGATAAGAAGGAGCAGGCATAGATGGTGCATTTAAGGCAAATTGCCCAGGAGGCCGGCCTGGTCAGCTGCGTAAAAAGTGTCAGCCCAAAATTTGTGTGTGTGCCAACACACAACATGCAAACAAAGCATGTTTAAAGCCAAGGGGCCTCAAACTGGCCAACAATTCTGGCTCTTGGCAAATAGCTGCCATGGCCATAGCATCGGTCTCGGCCGAAGAAAATTGTGAAAGTTAACTTTTCTGCGTGTTTGCCTGCCATTAATTTGCACAAATATTTGCGCATAAATTAAAAAACACATTTTTTTTTCCTCTTTCGCTGTTTGTTTTTTTTTGTTTTTTTCAAGCGTTGCAAATAATTAATTGAAAATATTTCCACAATTCAAGTGACATTTTGATGTCAATGCAAACAGAAAATCCAATAACTGCTACAAGCTGGCAAAAAACTAAATCAACTTGGGTTTGTGTCGAAAACCAAATACCCTTGCAGGTTTATATTTGAAATAGTAATTTCCTCATTTCGTAACAAAATCGTCATACCCTTTAGCTAAGCTATAAAAACAAAATAGAAACTGTACTTGAAACGAAGATCGAGGCAGTTTGGAAGGCAGTTAACAATATTTACATCATCGGCGCAGAACGAATAGAGATTAAAGAGGCTGGGGCGCCAGATCGGCATAAATTCAAATGCATGACATCACTTGAGAGCAAATTGTTGCTGTTTATTGGTGTCTGTTATTGTTATTTGTGGTTTGTTGTTGTTTCTGTTGTTGTTGTAGCTCAAGTATAGCTATGGATGCTTTAAAGGCTGACGTCGTCGCTGGCGCCTGCGCCACATACGCAAATCTATTTGGTCGATGACGCCGAGCTGACAATTTCAAATGCACACACAACAGCAACAGAGGCAGGGGCTGGGGCAGAGGCAGAGGCAAAGGGAGGGGCCACAGCGGGGTTCAGTGGGGCAAATCAGTCAGTCAGAGCGCATACTTGGGCGCTGAGTACGTGTTTTGAGTCAAAGTCAAAGCTAATGTGATTGATGCAGCTGATATTGAGTCGAGTGCAGAGCGTATAGTAGTAGCGTAGTGTATAATGTTTAGGGGAGTGAATATCAAAGATTATATCATGGCTGGGGGAAACCGGGATGCGAATTAAAAGGGGGGGGGGGCCAGGTAGTTTTGTTTTGGAGCGGAAATGATTGATAACCGAAAAAGGTGATGAAGCATGCATGAAATGACCCAAAAAAAAAAAAAACGAGTATAAAAAAACTCACACAGGCAGACAATTGGCATACAAAGCGTTGATTTTGTGTGTGAACAGCTCAAGTTAAGTTCCCAGAAACTGGGTTGGGCTTTATACTTCATCTACATATGCACAAGATGAGTCAGTTAATGGGTTATGCCGGTATATAAATAAATATTTAAGCAACATGCTGACATATCCTGTGCAGGGTATTGCTTGAACTGGCTTTGCCTCAAACCAAAAGAAATAGAGATAGAGAGAAAGAGAAAGAGAGTTAGAGCTATTCCATTGCGTGCACTATAATTGTTAAAATTCATCGACTAAACTCATTAAGCAACTTTTTTTTTGAAACTCAACTGGAAATTAATTTAAAAACAACAGCAGCAGCAAACAAAACTTTCAATTCGCTCGAATTCAATTAAAACTGCAGCCTCATGCTCGCTGCGTATGCGTGATGTTGCGCATACGACCCAAGGGCCCCAATGCGATCTGATAGTCGTTATAAACTGAACTGTCAAAGGATTGTGTCTACAGACAATGACATGCAGCAGCAACAACAGCAACCACATGGAATGCACAGCATTAACAAAATGACTTTCACTTTTATTTTTTCCCCCTCTGTGCAACTGTTGCAAACAAAATGCGAACAGAACATTACCCAGCTCTGATATAATATTGAAGGCAACTGAAACAGTCAAGAGTCAGCGACGACGTCATGACGATGCTCCCGAGGCAATAAGATTACCAAGCACAAAAAAAAATAAAAAAAATAAAAACTACACGAGGAAAACCCAGCAAAACGGGACAAACTGAGCTGCCACAGCCAAACGGCATATCCGATGCCAGATAGCAGCCATGTAAGTACTACGTGCGCCCAGCTCCATACTCCCAGCACCCAGTACCCAGCACCAGCTGATAGCGCCAGGTGAAGCATGTGAATGGAAGCAAACGATGAGCTGAGAGCTATGGAACTAAGCAGCTGAAGAGCTGCAGCTGTCACGGGGCAAGTTAGCGTTGCAGTTGTGTGGAAAAATGCGTTTAGAGTTGGCTAAAAGAAAAAAAAAAAAACGAAATGAAAACTATTTGCTTTCAGCCAGCTTAACTGGGCCCCAAAGCGCTCAAAGCGCAGCTCAGTGTGAATAGCCGATTGACTTATCAAAGAGCAGTCGAAATAACACTTAGATTATGTTAGGAATTCAAAATCAACTAAAGCCAAATCAAATTAAATGAAGTGCTTTCCTTTTATGAGCATAGAATGTTGAATTGTCTATAGTATAGGGTATTTAATTGCAGTCATTTGAAGGCAACCTACAAGCCATCTTGTATTCAATGTATTCAATTTCCCATTGCGGCTGCTTTTTTGGCCTTTTTGTGCGAAAAATTCAGTTGGTCCACGCTGCGGTTTTAATACGCAGCACATGAGATCAATAAAATGCGCATAAATTAATTAAGAGCGGAAACACAACTACAATATACGAATTAACTTATATATATGTATATATTGGAATATTTATAAAGTTAATGCCATATGTACACGATTGTTTAATGAAACCGCAAACTGGAATTTAGTTAAACATTTCTTGTCGGTTCGTTAATTTTGCCAGCATTTATGTTAATTACTCGCTATCTGGCATTAGGAACTTCAATTAGTTGCCTGCAACTTAATTAACTATGCCTAGAACGGGTTACTTTTGCGCGGCTTTGCGGGTTGTGGGAGGAAAAGTAACAGACAAAAATCAAGTATAGGAAGTTATTTTGTTCCCCTCAGTTTTTCTTATCTGTCTTGATTTGTTTACGTTTTTTTTTATTTTTGCCTATCTATTTTTGTGATTTTTTTATTTTATTTTTTTATTTTTTTTTTGTGGTTTGTTTTGAAGCTGTAAGAATAATGTCGACAATTTGTTTGGCATCAACCGGTTTCCCAAAAATAAAAACCTAATAATCCAAAAGCATTTCGAAGATTTATGAGGCAGCTGTTCGCAATGAACCCGCGTCAAGAGGTTAAGACCAAAAGATGCTGCTTTTCGCTTTCAATTGATTGGCTGACTGATTGATTGACTGACTGACTGGCTGAGCGAGCGAAGAGTGAAGACTGATGTGTGGGCGATTATCTCAATTAAGAAAACACTCATCTAGCTTCCTAATTTTGTTGAGTGCTGATTGAAAGATCTTACCACATAAATAAATATGTTTACATTTATTAGTAATTTGTAAATATCACATCTTGCATAATTTGAAGACATTTATAAAGTCATCAAAACTTAACATTAACAGCAAACTTATGAGTTTATTGAACCACGATTAGGTTTGCATAATTCTTAAGTATATTTCAAGGTTTATTCAAATTCAATTCAAATTATTCTCGAAACATAAGCAACTACTTAGTTTTAGTCTAAACACGCCCTAAACTCATTTATCAATGCATAAACCAACGTTTTGGTAATTTCTCAAACTTCGTTTCAAATAAAAACTCGCGCATTTTAAATTAAAAAATTCCTCAAAAGTTCTGCGGGGTTTTTAATTGCGAACTTAAGTTTTATGCGCACAAGGTTATAAAAATAAAAAAATGGGTATAGCGTCGCAGATTGTGAGGATAAAGGGTAACATATATAATTTGGATACCCTGGGCTTCGAAGTGAGAAGTGAGGGTATATATCTGTAGAAGCTATAGAGATTTTTTTTAAATATTTAATATCAATTTTCTAAATTTTTCTTTGCGTATCATTTGGTTTATCTCAAGTGCATACTCCTATTTTTACAGAGTATTTGTGTGTTAGGCACACCCTTTAGCCAGACTCGTTCATGTTGCTCGTAAAACTTAAAGATCCATAAGCCTTTTGGGCCCGTTGATTGATTTGTTTCGTGTGAGTTTTTGTCATTTACTGGGCCTCTTTACGATTTCGCTTTCCGGGAACTTGTTCGGCTTTGAAAATTAAATTAAAAACACATTTTCGTTGAAAGAAAATCAAAAAAAAAAAAGCAAAAGTGACTTCATCACAGCTGCATATCTGATGGCCACTACAATAAATGCTCGGATGCTGTAACACTAGACCGAGTCACGCCCAGCAAGTTCAAGATCAAGGTCAGCCAGACACTCAGATACTCGTTGGATACATATCTGTAAATTGTCAACGAATGCCATTTGAATGTTGTCTCCCACTGTGAAATGCATTCAAAGGCGGCCATAAATCACTCAAACATCGCCCACTTGTACTCATATGGGCCACAACAGTTTTACGAGCGGATTTACGACTAGTTGTGGGTGGCGTCTACTTATTGGCTCCACAAACAAAATGTGCAGCGCCATAAAGGCCCAGCTGGGCGGAGTGCCCTCCAAGTAATAGCACAAACAAAAATAACTGACTGACTGACAATTACAGCCACTACGACGGCCCATTGCCAATGTCAGGCGATGTCTGAGACGTCATCGTTGAGGAATTTGTCGTCGGCTCCACGCGGCTTGAGACAGTCGCAGTGTCTGCCAAAGCCGTCAAGCGAGTTGTGCGTGGCAATTGACTGGGGATTTGGACCCAGGTTGGCGGCATTTTTTTATTTTTTTTTTTTATCATTTATGTTTGCGTGTGTCGCTGTGTGTGTGTGTGTGTGTGTGGCACACAACAAAAATTATATATGATTAGTGGCAGCGAATGACGCGTTCGAATTGGCCAACTGCTGTTGCCAGCGGCGCTGAGTTGGCCACAGGCTAAGAGCAACCGTTGCAAATCGCTCAATTATGTGACACAATCACAGTCTACTGAGCCATAATGAATGAGTGCAGTAGCACGAGCAAGAATGCCACAAAAGTTAGAATGGTTAGACTATAGCCTTCTATTATATATAAGCCATAAAAATACATATTGTTTTTTAACTCCACAATTATTTTAAGCAACTGATGCAATTGCAACGCGACTCTTTAGTCACCTAATGCACTTAATCACTTATCATTCTAGTATCTTGTATAAGCTTTACATTTTTATCGCATTTCCTTGTTTATCGGTTTATTCTGCCAATATTTACCTACGTGACGAATACAAGATGGAAGGTCACAGATTCTAGGCTGATAAAACTTTATGAGTCATGATTTCGGTGAGATTCATATGTAAATGCGCAAATTAAATTGAATAGACTGGGAAAAAACCTGAGCTTAAATACTTAAAACCATTTTATAGGCTTGAATTTACCGATTGATCTTCAATTGGAAGACTGGAGAAGCCAATTATTTATTGAGTCTACCAGATATCTTTGTTAATTTAAACCCAAGTCTACTAAAAAGGCACATCTTTCAAAAATTCCATTCCGACGTTTTAGGCAAGCCTTTGAAAATCTTTCGTTGACAAAACAGAACTATCAAGCGAACCCAGAGAATCAGATTAGACATTTTTGCAGCAGCCAAAAAGTATGCCGCAAAAATTGCCGATCCAGAAAAAGAAAATATCGTCCAGCTCAATCCCAGCATGAAGTTAATTGTGTGTGTATGTGATTATTGGAGACGCCGCCACTATTTCAATCGGCCGCTTCCAGACCGAATCCAGCTGCTGTCCGGCGGCGAGGGCAACCATCCAACTAAACCAAAAACTATGCGCCGTCTGCTCTTGGAGCTGGACGCAGTCAGTGGCAACTATGTGCTGCGTGAGCTGCTGCAGCAACGGGTGCTGCGTCGGTGGCTGCAGCAAGAGCTCGGCATCGAGCTGGTTTGGCTGGCATTGCATCCGCCGGCGGGCTTTGGCATCGATTACAAATGGGTGGCAATGCTGACCCATACGCTTGGCCAGCACATCGAGCTGGAGCACCACATGTGCTGGCTGTCGACGCTGGGTGGCGGCTACTCGGCGCTGGGCGATCAGTTCGAGCGTTGCGCCCAGACCGCGGGTCAGATCTCACTGCAACAGCTCACAATTGGCCTGCGGCTGGGCAATCCCTTTCTGCAGGCACGCTGCAAGCTCTACTACAGCATCTCCCTGATACAGCGCGGCCAGCTGCGGAGCGCCAAGCAGCTGATCCGCGATCAGTATCGATTCGCATGTGGCCAGCACAAAAAGCGCGATCAGCGTCTGGTGCGCATGTGCGAAGGCATTTGGCAGCGACTGTGCCACGAGTACAAAGAGCGCCAGACGCGACGTCTGACGTTGGTCGAGAAATGAGTTTAGATATATATCATTGAATATATGTTTGTATTGCTAATTCTTGTTGAAAGTGCGTGTGTTGAGATTTAAGAATAAAATTAATATTACTTGTAAGAAGGAATCCAGCTTCAAGTTATTCAACTGATGTCAAGAACATTAAACACAAGTTTGACTGTTACCTAATCAATTAATTGCCCTGAAATAACTTTTACCCGTTTACGTTTACTGAATAGGCCAGCTGTCATGTTTAGCTTATATATATTTAAGGGGATTCACAAATATCATAAATTGAATACACAAACTGTTTAATGTTAATTTGTTTGGCAGTAAGCGCCATCAATTATAGGTTAATTATAGCTTATGGCCAGCAGCAATAATAGCATGCAACGAACTGACAATTGTCCATTTAATGCAGAACTTAAAACCCATTTGTTATTTGTACAACAGCTTAAAGTGTGTATGTTTTACGCCCAATGGGCCAAGGTAAATTACAAAACACAAATCAACAATTTGAGCATAGAATGCAGCAATAGCAACAACAACAACAACAACAACAACAACAACAAGAGCATTGGTGTTGCTAGCCAATTTCTGAAAGTGTTAAGTGGAATTCCACACAGACAGACAAATAGGCAAATGAGCCAATTGCGCTGACAGACAGACAACGAGCGTTGGCCAAAGACAAACTTGGCCCAACTTGCTCTGCTGCCAGTTGCCAGTTGCCAGTTGGCGAATGCCATTTGGTCAGTTAAACGAGCGTCAAATTTGTTTATGAATGAAGCGCTAATAAATCACACAAATCCATTCAAGAATCTCTCGCTAGCTCAATTTGTCTTTGCGTTGGCGTCGTCACATCCATCAGCGGAAACATTTGCGATGGGTTTTTTTTTCGGTTTCTATTTTTGTGTGTTTTGCATAAAATCAACATTTTCACAAATATTCAGCTATGATAAACAGCCTCAGATGAGTTAAGAGAGTTCAGCGCAAATAACAAATGCATAAACATTTATTTATGTTTTTTTTTTGTTGTCTTCTCTTTCAGCGCTCCAGCATTAAAAACGGCGATGTAAAAAGTTGCCAAGCGGGCAAGGAATATAAATTGTAAAGCCAGCAACAACAATAACAACAACAGCAAGATAAGCAGCAACAACAACAACTAAAGCAAGGAACAATTTAACTAGCAACATGAGCAGCAGCCGCAGCCAAATGATGTTCAGCTGCCTAGTAATTACCTTAGGTCTATGTAAGTAAATTGCACATACGCCACGTTGTCCCGACAACGTCTAATAATCTCAAATTCTACACCTTAACAGTGGCGCACGCAGGCGAGGCACAGTTACACATGAGCGCTGCCAGCGCCGGTGTTAGCTTTGCCAATGGGTCGCCGCCTCAGCCATCACAGGACGTGGGCGTGGGCGTGGCAGTGCCGCCCACCAAGGCGCACAATCGTCGCATATACGCCCTGTGCCCGCCGCAATTTCAACGCGTCGGCACCGATTGTTATTCGCTGGTGCAGCAGCGCAGCAACTGGCTAGAGGCGCATTTCTTCTGCAAGGATAAGAACGCCAATCTCGCGGAGCCCACAAAGTATGCCGACCGCAAGCTGAGAACCTATCTGCAGCGACAGGATTCACTATCGGGCGGTAAGTGTTCAGTGAACTTCCTTTTTAATATCAACTTATCGTGTTTGTCCTGACAGAAATCGATCCTATTTGGATTGGCGCTACCCACGATCATATTAACAATATCTGGCAATGGGGCTTTGGTGGCCGCAATCTGACCTACGATGCGTTCAGCCAAATGGATCCCACGTACGTTTGAGTATAATTTTATATCAAATGGTGTTTGTTTCGTGCGGCGTTTAATGATAAAGCAACAATTTTAGCTATTTGCAAATTATCTCCAACAGCAAGCCATTGGACAACAATTGTGGTGTCTACGATCCGAATCTGAAGTACCGTTGGTCGGCACGCTCCTGCCCGGACAAGTTGCGCTTCATCTGCCAGCACAAGATGCCGAAAGTTAGCGAGGCGAATCGTTACAAGATCTACCATCGCTGGAATGTCACCTATCCCAACGCGTTGGCCAACGAGGTCGTACTGGAGGTCATGGATCGACGTGGCAAGGATCGCAAGTATGTATAGGCGACTCACCTGGTAGCTAAAAGAGAGAAACAACAAAATATTATTAACATATGTTGTTGGTGGTGGGTTTGAGTATAAACACACCTTAGGCAGTGGCATCTTCAGCCTGCGGACTGCCGCTGGGCGTCTCCTCTGCTTCCTGCTTGGCCGCATCTTCGGCTGCCAGGTACTCGTCCCACTTGGACAGACGCTCCTGTGCCTCAACGGCCGATTCATCAATTCTGCAAACATATATAACATTTAGTTTATGCTTATTTCTTATTAAAATCAGAGTTGTGACTCACTTGTATTTCGTCTTGCCATCCCAGTGATCAGCGCTGAGCTGACGCTGTCCAAAGTAACGGCCCTGCATCATTTGTATGACTATGTCGGCCTCTTCAGGCGATGACATGTTGATCTGTGCTATGCCCTCTGGATGACGCTGCAAATCGAACATAGTTAAAGCCTTAATAATATTCTTATATAGAATGTCTGCTACTTACATCGTAGATGACCACTTTTCGCACCATTCCGCATTTGCCGCATTCCTCGCGCAAATTGTTTTGATACTCCAAAATGAGCTCCACCTCGTTCTCGAAGAGCTCTGGCGTAAAGAGATTTTTAATGATGACTGTTTTCTCGTTTTTCGAGCGCTCTCCACGCATTTTATCGGGTCGCCAGTCAAACAATCTGTGAATTGAATATGCTTTTAGCTAGGACAAAGAAACCTTTAGTCATGTGTGTTTTACATACTTTTCTTTGATTTTCTGCAACTTTTCCTTGTCCTTCTTTTTGCGCTTGGGCTTCAGCGCCGGATTGTATTCGCCACGCATTTGAAATTGTGCACGCTGCACGCGTATCTTATGGCCACGCAGATTGTACTCGTCCAGTATTTCCAGGGCCAATTTAACAGACTCCACCTGAAAATCAAGAATAAGAAATAAG
>SCDZ01001017.1:19261-45177 GCA_004143845.1 Drosophila lacertosa | reverse complement strand
ATCCTTTCGGTTTTCAGAAACAATCGTCGTGTTAAGGCCGAGGGCAGCGCAGAGGAAATGATTATACCGAATCGCAAGCGGGTTGGTGGCATTCGTCGCAATCCTCAACACATCCGTCAGCAGCCGACGCACCCCAACGATATCAACTACCGCCAGCAGCAGCAGCAGCAGCAGCAGCAGCACCCGCGTGTACACAAGCGGCTACGTGCATCTACAACTCCGGCGCCCCGATATGACGGACGAGTGACAAGTCCGACACAGCAACAGATAACCGCCTATGATCGCAAGCTGCAGAAGGAGCGCGAGAGGGAGCAACGCCGACAGGAGCGCAAACGCGAGCGCAAGGAGCGCAAGCAGCTGGAGCGACGTCGTAAGATTCTTGAGGAGCAGCGTCAGCAGAAGGCATTGGAGGAGCAGCAGCAGCAACGGGAACGAGAGGAACAGCAGCACCAGCAGCAGCAGCAGCAGCAGCAACTGCGCGAACGGGAGCAACAGCGCGAACGGGAGCAACAACACGAGCCGCAGAGCGAGCCAGAGGCGCTGCGTGAGCGCGCCATTAAAGAGCAGCAGAAACAGGAACGCGAACGACAGGAGCAGCGCGAGAAGCAGGAGAAAGAGCAACGCAAAGAGGAGCACGAGCGGGAACTGCAGCGCATTAAGCAGCAGCACGCGGAGGACGAGCGTCAACGGGTCGCCGACAATGAAGCGCTGCGTTTGCGGGAGAAGCGACTGCAGTTGCAGCGACAGCGCGAGGCGGAGGAGAAGCGCGCCCACGAGGAGCTGCTGAGCAAGCAGAAGGCGGAACAGGAGGAAGCCGATCGTCGCTATGCCGCTGAGCGTCAGGCCGAGGAGAAGCGCAGGCGTGAAGAGCATGAGAAGCGGCTGCAGGAGGCGAAGACGGAGCAGGAGCGCAAACTGCAGGAGGCCCACGAGGCCAAGCGTCTCGAGCAGCAGGCCATCGATGAGCAGCTGAAGGAGCTGGAACGCCAGCGACAGGAGCAAATTAAACGCGAACAGGAGGAGGAGGAGAAGCGTGCCAATCTGCAGCGTCTGGAGGAGGCGCGTCGCTTCGAGCAGAGCGAGCTGAACCGCATGCACCAGGAAAATGCGCGTCGTGAGAAGCTGCAGCGTGACCGTGCCGAGGAGATTGCCCGGCGCGAGGAGGAGGCGCGTCAATTGGCACAAGAAGAGGAGCGACTGCGTCAGGAAGTGCAGGCTGAGGAAAAGGCGCGTAACCGCCATCTGGAGGAGGAAATGAGGCGTGCCGAAGAGGAGCGCAAACAACGCGAGGAACAGGAAGCTGCCGCTGCTGCAGCCAAGGCCGCGGAGCAAAAGCAGAAATATGAGGCTGCCAATCTGATGGCCGACGCCCAGGTGGCCAGCCAATTGGAGGAGAAGAAACGCAAATATGCCGCTCGCATTGCAGCGCTCAGTCCCGAGGATCAGATGAAGTTCATTGAGATGCGCAAGAAGCGCAAGCAGCTCCGCGAGAAGCAAATGAAGGCCCAGGAGCAAAAGAAGCTCAAGCGGATACAGGAGGCCATCAGGCTTAACAACATGCAGTAAAGCACACACACACACAGCAGCAGCACGCCTACACACACACACACCTACACACTAACCAACACTAACGCAACAGGAAAGTAAGAAAAAGAAAAAAAAAAAGAAAACATATCGGAAACAATTTGATGGGAGTTAACGAGTTTTCTTTCGCTTTTTTAGTTTGTTTTTTTGTTTTGTTTTATGCTTTCGAGATGCACGTAAAAAGTATTATTTACAAATAAAAGAAAACAAAAAGTAAAAAGGTTAATTCAAACATTATGAGGAAACAGCAACAACAGCAATAAGCACTTTTATGAAAATATTCGATACGTGAAATATTTCCAGCTAAAAGTCGAGACGCGCAACTCAATATATCGAGCTCTATATAGTAATGTACAGCTAATCTACATACATATTTACTATACATACATTTATGATATGATATACATATATATACAACTAGCATTTAAACACACATTCAAGCATCACACCCACAGCGTTTCCTTAATAACCAAAATAGCAATAAGCAAAAGCATTTGAATTAAATCAAACGAATACACGAAATACATAGCTAAACTAAAAACAAAAAAATATAGCAACAATATGTTTTTTGTTTGTTAATTGTGCACCGAACAATGCGTAAATATTAGAGCAACAAAATAAATGCTTGTTAATCTTAAGTGAGTCGCAACTCTCTCCTCATTTTGTCAGCCTGATGTGTCGAGAACTTAATTAGAAGGCCAATCTTGAACTCCACCTCCACCTGTTACCCGCACAAGATGCTTCGTTTGGCCAGGAAGCAATAATTGATAAGCAAAATCATAATATGAAAATTCTTTTGATAAACTACAAAACCAACTATCTATAAAATGCCTAAAAATTAAAATAAAAAAGAAAACCATTACAAAGGCTAAGCGTAACTATTGTACTAACTAACTTAGATTATATATAAATATATTTTATATTTAATAATTATTGTATGTTTAAATGTAAATTTATTGTATTTTTTAATATGTACCTCAATTGCAAAATGAAAAAAGGAAACAGATAAGGCAACGTATGTAGACGTAATTGTTTCTATCGAATTGTATGTGTTTTTTTTTTTTTTAATTAAATTCAAGAAGATTGAAAAATGAAAAATGAGAAGCAATTTTTAGTAGCCAAGTAAATGCATTTTAAAACTTACCACGTAAACAACTAACCAATTTTTAAATATATATATATATATAAATATATATATTAATATCATTATTATATAAATAAACACAGAGATCCGAAATAGTCAGCAGTACTAAGGTAAATATTTATCAAATGTATGAAAAGCAAAGAATACAAAAGCAACAAAAACACAACAACAACTGAATATTATGAGCATCAAATAAAAATAATAATAAAAAATAACATTAATAATACCTATTAAAATATATCTATAAAATTAATGCAAGCAGTTTTAATTTAGTTAAACAAACAAATAAAGTTTTAAACAAAACACTGAAAAACAAACAGCAAATATTTGAATCCTTTTTTTTTTTTTTTGCAGCAAAAGTAAACTTGTAAACACGACTAAAATCTCTCTCTTTTTATTCTAAACTGATAGCAGATTGAGATAAATATTTGTATCTTCACCCAACAGCAATTTGTCTATTTGGTGAAGGTTAAAAGCAAACTCACCTTTATATAATCACATAATCCATCACCTTTGATTTGTCCATCCGCTTCGGCATACAATTTAAGCTTAAATTTTTGGGTCTGAGGATCACGCATGACCATGCCACATTTGCCCATCAGCTCGGCAAACTCATCCATGTTGATGTCCAGGGGCAAATTGGAGACATACACTTTCGTGTTTTGCGACGGATCCATTTCGAACCATTCTGCCCACACTTACTTGGCGGCTCCTGTGCCTTGCGTTTGGCCGCAGCAGCTGCTGTTGTTGTTGTTGGCGCACCATCTGAACCAAACATGGGCGCATTCATGGCCGCCTGGGCCTCGGCTGTCATGCGCTTGAGTTCCTCCTCCTTGCGCTTCACTTCGGCGGCCTCTCGTTCTGCTTTCTCGCGCTCGCCCGCGCTGGTGTTGTCTATGAAACCGTAGTTCATCTGATAGCGCGCCATGAAGTCATCGTCGATTTTGGGAAACCAAGCGGACTTGCTGGCGTCCCAGAAGAAGACGGCGCCGTCTTTATCCGTATAGGTGCGATCACCGTTCTCATCAACGCCATAGACCACATCCTGGCCAGGTGCCGCCTTTGGCTGATGCTGCTGCTGCTGCTTGGGCAACCACTTTTGCTGCTCTGCATCCCATTTGTAGTGCTCCGTTTCGGTGTCGGTGACGCTCGTCTGCTTGGGCAGCCACTGCTGCGTCTCCTTGCACCACTTGTAGTGCTCGTTCTCGTACAGATCACCAACACTGGACGCCTCATCAGCCGTCAGGGGCTGCCAATTGTTTAGCGTGTTGCACCATTTGTACTTTTGCTTCGTGCTGGGATCTGTGTAGATGGCGCCACCATCGGCCGCATAGCTCACATGCTGTTCGTAGGCCGCAAAGTCCTGCTGACTTGCCACAGAGTCCGCCTTGAGCGGTTCCTGCTCTGTTGTGTCGCCTGCTGTGTGCCTGCCTGTTGTTGTGGCCGCCTCCACCTGACTTTCTGTTTTCGTTTTTTCTCTTTCTGCAGGCACTTCTGTTGTTGAGCTTGCGGTCAAGGCGTTTGTTAACGTTTTGCTTTCCATTTGCCGGTTATCGGATTGCTGCGCTGCTGGAGAGTTGGAGGCTGTTGCCTTTTCCATTGAAGTAATTTCACTTTCAGTGACGGGCTCCTTGGACTCCTTTTCCTGCGCTTTCTTCGCTTCATCCTTTGGCTGGCTTTCACTTTCCTCGTTCATTTTGTGCTTCTGTAATTATAGAGCGTTGTCGCAGGCCCCGCGCACACACACACACACAACACGCACACACACCTGTCCAACGCAGAAAAGTAGACTATGGTTTAGTTCTTTTGCAGCTAATTTCCAGCTAATTTCATATTTTCCCTGGATATCCTGCCCACATAATCATAAAAGCCACGCGAGACGCAAAAATAAATTGGAGAAACGTGCTCATGACGTTGACATTGTGCACCCTACCAGCAGCACGTACGTACCTACGGCCACAACAATCGAAATACACAAAAAAATAAACAAAACAAAAAAAAATAAAAATAAAAATAAAAATGAGAAAAACACTTTTGCAGCTTGTGCTTTGGTTTTTTTGTAAACACAATTCGCACGTTGATTGTGCGAGCTGTGTGGGTCAAGCTTGGGGGGTAACCCAATCAAATGCAAACGAAATGAAAAGCACACGAAACTCCCAAAAACAAAAATAACTGAATCCCACGAAAAGGCCAACAAAGTGCCGTTTTTATGGTAGAGTAAGAAAGAACTGAACAAAAACTAGTCAAAAAAAAAAAATGCGCTTAAGCGGAACTAAAAGATACTCTTTAAGCAGCTTTATGGCAACTATGTGTACACAATTGGAGTGGGATTATGACTGGGTAACTCTGAGATGCCCTGTTAAGGAAGCTAATAAAATAATATATATATACAAAATATAAATCAAATCTCTTTAAATTTCTAGTATTCCTGCTTTCATTTTCATATCTGCCCCTTCCCCAACATTTATTCAATTTGAACACAGCCCGCAAGTACAGTCTTTAACAGGGTATGTGGCACACACACAATGGCAGATGTTGAAGGTCAAGCAAACAATTCCATTTATTTTTGGCTGCCATCTTACCCCAAGGGCTTTTCATGTGCTAGGTTCAAATCGATTGCTTTGAACCAGCGAGTGGCAAGTTCAATCAACCGGTCAAAAGCAGCAGTTAGTGACAACTTGACTTCGTTGTACCTTCACCTGCACCTGTACCTGTAACTGTAACTGTAAATGCCGATTGATTTGTCAACCAATTACGAGAGAGACTTGAGAGTTTGCCCAGCTGTCTTGATAGGCCGGTTTTACGTCAGTGCCGAAGACGTTCGTTCAATAGAGTTCAACGTACTGCTCGTCATTAATTGTAACAATTTGAAGCCTGCATATTTAATTGGTTATTATTGTATTTGGGTTTTTTTTTTTTTTTTTTTGATATTTCACTACAAAAATAAGTTTACTCCAAAGCCGACCTCTGTGCGAGTTCAATGGAACACGACTATTGTGCAAATTTGCATTCGCTTAAGACTCGATGAAGCAAAGGGGCTTCTGGCGGAGGTGGGGGCAAAGGCTCTAACTGGCACATTGGCCGACAGTCGGCACACATGTATCGAGTATGGCGGCATGCAACAGCAGCAACTGACACCACCTTCGACTGCGGCGGCCATAACTGCTGCAGCCAGTTGCAGTTGGCCAGTTGAATACACAAAGTCGTTGGACGCTACTCATAAATAACACAGACAGGCATTCGAGCGCATATATATAGTCATTATACCAGTTATATGTGCATACAATATGAGCAGCCCACAGCGGCTTCGTGTTGCACAAAATGTGTACACACCCCGTCATATCATAGAGTCGGTCAGGTTATTTTTTTGTACTTTTGTATTGGCTTGTTGATCATAAATACTTTAAAGCGATAAATGGCGTGCACTCTGACTTACTGTCAAAGATCAAATCTTCGGATATAATCTGTTCGTTGAAAAGTTTTGACAAATGTCAGTCATACTTTCGTTCTATTTGTAAATGTTGGTTTCTTCATTTTATTCTATAAAATGCACAAGGGGGAAGTTCATGGTTTTGATTTCAGAATAACTAAATAACACAAACTAAAATTCAAAATTGTATCAAACATGAAAATGGGTTACGTTTTAGTTATTGGAAAGTTTACAATTCTAATTTTGTATATATGCAAATTTGTAAAGAGACTAAAAACCTGGCGTCAGAATTGTTAACTTTAAACAAAAAAAAACACGTCGTTGACTGTGCAAATATTGGCAATAGATTTTCTTCATTACATTGTATGATTTTTTAATGTTCTATAATAGAAACATTAATGACCCGCACGCAGCTGGTTGGCTGGGCTGGCTGGGCTGGCAAACGCATGGCCTGCAAAATTGCTCTGACATTTCAGGGCCAAGTTGGGCGGGAGAGGACTTTAGCCGCCAAGCAATTGCATAATAATTGAATGGAAAATTCTCATATGCGGCCAAGAAATCAATTAACTGACGCAAATTGTCTGCGAAAGTACAAGTGTGGGTTTTGGTCAAGTTGCTACAGTTGGCCAGCCAAGGGAATTAATCATCTGACGAGGCGCCTTAAAGGCAATAAAAAATGGGGCGACCTAAACCCAATTTTTTGTGGCTGCCGCTTTTTTCTCTCTCAATTATTTTTTTTTTTTGGGCAACTACTTTGCATACAAAGTAAACGAATTAATTAGCTTGAAGTGCAAAAATCGGCGAAATTCCAGCAAATGTGCTTCTGGCGAAAAATTACCAACGTTCGTTATGCAAATGTCAACAGGTCAACGAAGGCGGGACCGGACACACATATATATATATATATATATATATATATATATATATATATATACATATATTTATTTTATGTTATTTTTAACATTTGAAGCTGAAGATTTGCGCACATTACTCACAAAACGCCATTAATACAAAAGCCAAGTTTGAGGACACAGGCCCCAAATCGAAAACATGCCCACTTTGGAATAACTTAACACTAACACGAGCAGCTACAAATTGTGCCTTGGGTTAGGGTGACTCACTGTTGTGTGTGGGTAACAGAGCGGCTAATGAGGCGGCCAAAGTCGACAAAGCCGCCTAAGCAACCAGGCGTACAGCAGAAAACATTTTCATAGCATATTTATGGGGGGCAAGCCACTCAGTTCAGTTAGCCAGGATACAGCTAGCGCTAACAAAACAGGTCTGCAAGAGTGGGCGTGTGTGTGTGTGTGTGTGTGTATATGTAAGAGAGTGTTGTGTTTGTGTGTGTGTATTGAACTCCTGGCTAGAACCGGGCAGCCCTTGCGCCAGCTTGACCAGTACATGCCGAAACGTTCAACTGACCACAAGTGCCAATTGGGGCTTTCGGTCTAACGATACGAGTTCCATTGCTGCCGATATCAGAACGTCGAGCACGCAACTTCAAATGGCTTTCTTGTGTTTATATACAAGCGCAAATATATATACGCATATAGATACACATATAGACAGTTGGTGATAAAATATTTCAATTGAGTATTTTTTTTAAGTGTTTAAGTGCTGGCGGCGACAAACTAACCAAAAACCTAATGTCAAAATCGATAAAAACCAAGAGGGAAATTTAAATAAAAACAAATAAATATATATATATATATATATATATAGAAAGAACTCAAAGAATCCACTACAAATATATAGTATAGTTTAACAAAATGGATATACCTAGCAGTGGCGCCATTTTTACGCTGGGCAAATCCCACTTGGCGGAGAATACGCAAAGCTATTTCTATATTAAAAACGATCCGGTGAAACGCCTGATATCCGGTCCGCATCAGAGCGCGGTTATATGCGGTAAATGGCCTAAACACAAACTGACCCCAATCCACAAAACATGTCTAACAAGCCGCACGACAAACAGTTAACCGAACTGACACTGACTGTCTGTCTGTCCTGCTGTGCTGGTTGTCTGGCTATTTTAATGCCTGCCTTCCTGCCTGTCTGTCCATCAAGTCTGCTCGTTTCGTGCATCCCTTAACTTAAGTTATTGTATTCGAGCCAAGAGGCTTCTGCATATTTGAACGTGGTCAAGACGCAACGACTTGCCCGATTGTCTTTTGTGGTGTCTGTGGCACGTTTCGAGTCACTTGCCGCGTTGCATGCTAGCTGCAATTTTCGTTAAATAATAAACACGCAGCGGACTTTCACTTTTATGTTAACCCCACAGCTCGAGCAAATTTAGACGGTTGGCTCCGTTGGATGGCTTAATTAGGGGGGGCCCAACACACAAGACGATTGCCATTAGCTATGTATGGGTTAAGTTTAGAATTTCAGTTATGTGTAGCCGAGCTAAGGATTATTCTCGGTCAAATTACATAAGTGACGGTATAAGACGAAATACGGCTTAAAAATCGCTGACCAAACAAATCAAAACACAGCAAAATTGGCTTTTACAACACCATTCAACACTGTGGGGCATCTAATGAGGTCAGCCGACACGGGGGGGGGTTACCATAAATATGGGCCACACTCACGAAGCATATATACATATATACAAGAAATAAACACTAAACGAAAACAGAAGCAAAGCCAAAAAGGCTAAAATCGAAACCAAAGCGCGTTCGTAATTGAAACGTAAAGCGGGTCAGGTGAAAAACAGTTGAAGGAAGTTTTGGACAGTTGAACGTTTTGGGGATTGGCAGTGACAAACACACACACACACACACAGAGAGAGAATCACACAACGACACGCACACAATCAATAAAACCCACAAGTTCTTAGTTAAAAGCAAAAACAATTGCGAAAAGTTGATGTCAAAAACGTTCTTATCAATTACAGAATCGGGACGCCTTTTTGTTTGGGGCGAGAATCACTATGGTCAGCTGGGCATTGGTGGGCACGGCAACAAAAACAACAACAACAACAACAATAGCAACAGCAACAGCAACAATGGTGATATTGTCAGCAAACCGACTTGCGTCAAGTCGCTTAAAACTTTGGGCTTAAAGATAAGCGATGCCGCCTTTGGCAGCAACTGGGCCGTGATAATGACACGTAAGTATTTAAAGGAAACGGCAAAAAGTTAAGGGACATATGTGGCCTAAATAAGTTAGAGACTAAGTTCATGAAAAGTAAATAAGTTTGAATAGAAGAAGTTTCAGTTTACATAAAGTTTTTGCGTTTAAAAGCATTTCGATTGTATTCGAAGATAAACGACTGCACAATGCTCTATTCGTTGCAGTTGAAAACGGGTAAAAGGGGGCATTTGGTTGGTCTAAATATAAAACATTATATTTATGCTCTTTTATTGGAGAAATTTAAAACGTTTTTAAAGTCAATAAAAATACTTTTAAAGCTTTCGCTAAAACTTTGAATTAAATTGGTGCTGCCAAATTACTTTCTACAGTTTCCAATGAGGTATTCTTTACGGGCCGCAACATATTCCCCATGGACACGCACGTGGCTCAGCATTTCATAAATGCGACAGTGGAGCAGGAGACCTGTGCGATCATCAGAAAGCCATTTCGGCTGGAGGAGTTTGATGATTATCTACCAAAGAACGAGGAGACGGACAACTTTGTTTCGCTGCAGGCGGGCAACGAGCACTTCGTAGTGCTAACCAGTGAGTACCCAGAGAAATGAACTGTTTGCAGCCAAGGGTCGTTTGATTGGCTGCGGCTCGAATGAAAAGCAACAGCTTGGGGATCTGGAGACGGACTATGATGGCCATCCGGTCGAGATACGTCTGGATGCCGCAGTCCAGCAGTTTGCCTGCGGTCCGGAGTCCACGCTGGTCCTGACGGGCACCGGCAATTTGTTTCTCACGGGTCGCCTCAATGAGTTCGTCTTTCCCAAGTTCACGGAGCTGCAGAAGAATCTATCCCAGACAGAGCAGATCATCTTTATGCATATATCCAAGGCGAGCGAAATCTTCATCGTGACCAATGTGGGCAGCATTTATCGGAGCTTCGAATCGCTGCGCAACAAGAGTTTAGTCTTTCAGCGCTTCTACGACTACGACAGCGAGGAGAATGGTCCCATTTGGAAGCTGCTCAAGGGTTTCTCCTTCTATGCGGTGCTCAGCAAGGCCAACAAGTTCTTTACCACCTTCTCAGAGAGTGGCCATCACCTGAAAACCTTTCGTGAGATCTCCAAGTTCAAGAATCTGCGCCTGCTCGATATAGCCGTTGGCGATCAGCATATTCTAGTTCATGGCTTGCCCAGATCCTCAACCCTCTCGGCTACAGCGGGCACTCCAGTTCTAGAGCCTCACACCTATATGAGTCGCAGCTTTGTGTTGCAGCCGACGGATCCGAATGGCAACGAGGAGATGCGCAGCGCCAGCGGCAGAAGTCTAACCAAGCAGAAGGCGTTAAAGGAGACGGATCACGAGCCAGACAAGGAACAGGAACTCAATGCAATGGGCGCAAGCGTAGCGGCAATGGGCGCCAGTGTGGCCACACTGGAGGCAGTCAAGCATATATCAAATGAACAGAAGAATGACGCACCTGAACAGGACAATATAACAGCAGTAGAGCAGAAAGAAGAACAGAAGCAGCAGCAAGAAAAGGTCGAGGAAGTAAACGGCAATGTACCAGAAGAGGAAAGCAAAGACACCGCTGAAAAGGCAAACATGGCAGAGCCTAAAGTCGAAGATTCAAATGGCAACAAGGAGCAGCCGTTAGTAGAGCAGGAAATACAAAAGGAGGAGGTAACACAAGCTACAGCTGCAACGAACGCAGCAACGCCCCAAAAGGAGCAGCAGTCAACAGAATGGGAATCGAAGCAAATGGAGCCCACGGCACCTGAGCAGTCTCCAGTCAAACAGGAACAGGCAGAAAACATGGCAGCAGCAGCTATAGAAACCATAGTTAAGCTGCCAACGCCGCCTGTGGGATCCCCTTCGTCTCAGAAATCAACCTCAGCATCGATGAAATCAAGCAAACTTGCAGGCCAGGAAAAGGTGACCACAACACAACAGAGCAGTCAGGACAAACAGTTGCGTCCACACACGCCTTATCCGGAGAGCAGCAATGCGAGCACGCCGCAAACTGTCAAAAAAACGCCCATACGCAACTTTTCCTATGAGGCGGCCATGAAGCACGACGAGATCGAGAGCACCTCACCCGAACTCGTGGACAGCCTGGACACAGTGGAGGAGAACACGCAGGCAGAAAGTGCGTTACACACAGCTATACGAATATCGACGCCCACACCGCCAACAGAGGAGGATGAGCAGCTGGCCGTTGAGATAACGACCACAGAGGATGCGCTGGACAGCAGTAAGGTAATTAACGAGATACGTTTCATTAACAATGGCATCGATGTGACTGCCAAGGTGGAGGAGCAAATGCCGGACACACCGTTGGAAGATTCCGTCGAGGAACTGGAATCAGATGGCGAGCAAATGCTGCAAGATCTCGAGCAGCATGTAGATAAAGTGGTCGCAGAACAGAAATCCGAGGCTGTCAAAGCAACAGAAAGCGTAGGCGATGCCATCGAATCCAAGCTGCTCGAGACGCGAAACTCTGTGCAAACGACCATGCAAAAGGCGGCCACAGGAGCACGCGATGCTGTCGAGGCTGCGGGAGAGCGCATGGTAAATGGAGCACGCGATGCGGTCGATGCAGCCGGCAAAGGTGCCCAGCGCGTTGCCGATGGGGCCCGCGATGCTGTCGATGCGGCTGGCAAAAGCGCACAGCGCATGGCCACCGATGCCCGGCATTCCATGGAACAGGTGGGCAGCAATGCAGCGAAAGTGGCAGCAAACACAAAGGAATCGATGGGCAGGGCCATGGACTCAGTGACCAGCAAGATATCCAGCGAAGTGCATGGCGCGAAAGAGAACATTTCTTCGCTGTTTCAAATAAAGGCGGTCAAAGAGTCTCAGACCACGATGACGCCCACTTCGACACCAGAAGACGCTAGACCAAAGACAAATAGCGAGACTACTGGCTCTGTGGAACAAGAGGGGGAGGGAGAGGAGGATGAACGTACCACGGCATCGGTGAACTCAAATCACAATTCTGCCGGACACGGCAATGGCAATGGTAATCTCTTTGAGCCCATGAACAGCAACAGCCACGCTTTTGAGGAGGATCCACTCGATGCGGTGGTGGAGCGCGGCAAGAAGGCCATGCAAGATGAGCTGCGCGCCTTAGAGGAGCAGCGCGCCAATTCACACGTCCACAAAAAGGACGAAGGACACGGCCGACAGAGCACAGAGAGCAAAGGCATTGTCCAGCAGTTTTTGGATAGCATGCGTCTATCGTGCCGCAATGAGAAGGCCGTACAAATTGAAGGTAAATGTAAAATAACATACAATATAAGCAAATACTTACCTTGCGTTTGTTTTTTTTTTTTTTTTCTTGTTTATATTTTGCCGGCAGATGAGCCGCCGCCGCAGTCGCAGCCGCCGCACTACAGCAAGAACAAAGTCAACAGCGAGCTGAGCCTGCCGAACGGTCAGAATGAGGCACAGCAGTCGTCGCGCGTGTGCACAATTTTATAAAATACGCACTACAGTTTTAGGGACAGCGTACACTTTTATAAGCAATTGCATTTGATTTAAAATAAACTTGCAGTTTCAATTTCGCATTAGACATGCTCGTTCTAACCTTAATTCTATCGATGATTTGTAACAACTATCGATTACATGTGCTGCCACGTTGACACGCGAATGGCACAAATGAATAAGGCTTTCAAATCATATAAATAATGCAGAAATGTTGTCCTCTCAGTCACACTGCTTTGAATACTTATGTGGACTACATTTGTATATTATATTTGACAAAACGACATGTGACTTTGTACCTGTCATCGGTACATCACTGGTTCGATGCAACTATGACAAGTCACAGGTTGGTTTGTGTTCCATCTCTAAATTGCACCAGTTCAACGGGTCTTTTGTACCAGTTCTTTCGCGTCTATTTGGTACGCAAACAGAAAAGCAAAAAAAAACAATTTTTACTATTTTTTTACATTTTATAAATGAATACACAACAATAAATAATGCTTTAAAGCATACTTTTAATTGAATTATTAACAAAACGCGTGCTTGGTGCACGCTTGCCTGGCCCGCGAAAAATCCAATCAGAAAACGAAAAGGCCAGCACCAGCACAAAATGGAAAGGTAGGTCAAAGAGTGAGCGCGCCCAGTGCACAGAGTGTACATGCCCGAAATAATATAACGCACCTCCGTTAAGTATTAGTGTTATTAAACATGTGAAAAATAGTGAAAATTTCTGTTGGCCCATAACCTCAAAAGAGTTTTGCTTTTCGCTGCTGTTATAATGTGAGTGCTTATGTATGTGTGCTTTTGTGTGCGTATATGTGTATGCTAGTGTGCGTCTCTGTGTGCGTGTGTGTTTGTGTGTGTCCGAGTGGCGCGTTGTGAAGACGTCGACGTCGACTGAAAGTGGTTGTCGCTTGTCGGTGAAGGGGGGCGCGCTACGAGAAACAGAGCAGCGACAAGGTGAGAAGCGCGAACGTGAACGTGAACGACGACAAGATCGAATGTGGAAAAACTACTTTGTAGTCGATTTCAAAAAGAAAAATATCGGGCGCCAAAAGTTCAGATTCAAAAGGACGCCCATGGCAGGGACGGCAGGCTCCATAGCTTTCGCATCAGCATAAAAGCCATCGAGTAATGCTGATGGAAAAACACATGTAATTCGCGAGAAAGTAACACGCTGTCAGTTCGCCCCAAAACGTGAATGTGTGTGTGTGTGTTTGTGTGCGAGTCCGATTGCGTGTAAATGTGTGTGAGCGTGTGATGTGTATGTGTGTGTATGTGTAAGTGAGTGGGGGAAACGGCAGCAGCAATTGGAACGTGGAACCTGTCGGCGCACGTAAAAACCAGAGCCAAAAATTCAAATTACATGCATTGGGCGCGTTTTCAAATGCATAATCGCCATCACTTTTATAATTTATGCTAAACACTCGTTAGAGAGCAGAACTTTTGCCACAACAAAAGGTGCCCAACCAGCGACAGCAACAAAAAGCTGAACACAGCCAATTTTATGAATAATTTAAATGGAATTATAATTTCTTAACATTTCGCAGTTAGTTTGGGAATTCCTCAAATATTTTTGCATACGTAAAAAAACCGAACAACAACATGTAAAGATGCCGCCAAACTATTCATGCGCTCTCTCGCGCTCGACTAGAGCTGAGCGGCAGCTTAAAGTGAATGTCACAGTGACTGAAAAATATAGACTTATAGATGTAAAACCTGTAAATATTTACAATAATATGATGACATTACTATTTGCAGATAGAAATAAAGGAGGTTTTATTTTTTGTTTATTATATGTAATAATATTATCCAGGTCTTAATAAGGCGAACAACTGTTTGCTCTTTGCTAAAATATCGATACTATGACCGCTAGTGTTTGACAGTCACTGTTGCTGCCAAAAAATCACAATATTGCTCATCACTAATCACTTGCTCTCTCTTGCGCAGGCACTAACCAACACAACAACAAGAGCAGCAGCAGCAGCAGAAACCACAACCAGGCCAGCCAGCATGTCGTGGCAATTGTGAGCAGCGCGCCAAAAACTTGTCACGAAGTTTCTTGTTATTGACGTACGCTCCCGCACTTAGAGCAACGCTCCCTCCGCCGGCCCTCACAACCCCCCCCCACACACACACAAAAACACCCGCCCAGTTCTCACGTCCAGTCCTTAAGTGCTTAGGAGGCAGCCTTTATGATGCATATCAAGAGTCTGCCGCACGCACATCAGGCCGCCGCGGCAATGAGCAATTGTGACATTGTCATTGTTGCCGCACAACCGCAGACCACCAGCGCCAACAACAACAACAATGATACTGTCACACAGGCAAGCCATGCCAGCCATGTGGCAGCTGTGGCGCACGCACAGCATCATCAGCAGCAGCAACAACAGCAGCAGCAGCAGCAGCAGCAGCAGCAACAACAACAACAGCAGCAGCAGCAGCAGCAACAACAGCAGCAACAACAACAACAGCAGCAGCAACAACAGCAACACAATCAACAGCAACAACCGCCGCCCGCGCCCACAGAAATAGCCCTACCCTTTAACATGCATTTGAGCGGAATTTCAGCGGAGGCACATAGCGCCGCCCAGGCGGCCGCCATGGCAGCTGCGCAGGCCGCGGCAGCGCAAGCAGCCGCCGCGGATCAACAGCAGCCAACAGCACCACCTGCACCGCCTTCGGCCCATACGCTGGCCCATCTGGTGGCCAATGCCACGCATAGTCCGACGCTGAACGAGTCGCACTACGTCAGCAATGGGCATGCGAACAACAACGAGCATTCGGGTGAGGGTAACGGCAACGGCTCGAGTGGCAGCGGCGGCCGGGAGCCGGAGAAGCCGTTCCATTGCACTGTGTGCGATAGACGATTTCGCCAGTTGAGCACACTGACCAACCACGTGAAGATCCATACCGGCGAGAAGCCCTACAAATGCAATATTTGTGATAAGACGTTCCGTCAATCGTCAACTCTGACGAATCATTTAAAAATTCATACCGGCGAAAAACCGTACAATTGCAACTACTGTCCCAAGCATTTCCGTCAGCTGAGCACTTTGGCCAATCACGTGAAGATTCATACGGGTGAGCGTACATTATTTCGAGTTAGTTAAAGTCTCAGCTAATCCTAGCCTCCTTTGCAGGTGAAAAGCCGTTCGAATGCGTCATATGCAAGAAACAATTCCGGCAATCCAGCACGCTCAACAATCACATAAAGATCCATGTCATGGACAAGGTCTACGTTCCTGTCAAGATCAAAACGGAGGAGGACGAGGGGTGACTAGGACGCATGGCGTTGGCGCAACATCATCATCTCCATCAGCAACAACAGCAGCAGCAGCAGCAGCTTCATCAACAGTCGTCAACGCCATCGCAACAACAGCAACAACAACAACAGCAGCAGCAACAACAACAACAACCACAACACCACATCGAACATCAGCGAGCAGTTACTATTACGACGCTGCCGTCCACAACGACAGTGGCGCAGCATCAACAGCAGCAGCAGCAATCGCATCTACAACCCTCGCATGGCAATGGCAGCTCGCCGCATCATCATCATTTCAATGTGGCCGCCTTGGGTGATTTATCCAGCGCAATGCAATTGGGTGCCGTAACGGCCGATGGTAACTTCGTGACCATGGGCGGCGTTGTGGTCGGACGCATACAGCATCCGCGAACCGAGGAGCTGCAGCATCTAGGCGTCATTAAGGTGGAGTCGCCAACGAATGGCCTAGCTGGTGCCGCAGCCGCGGCACAACGCGACGGATGAGTCGATGGACTGCTCCTCGAGTCCATGCTCAAGGAGACCGTTGGGTTAAATGATATCGCACATGTGGCGCTGAAGCAGCAGCAGGTGCAACAGCGGCGCCGGCGACGACAACGGTTCCACAAAACATAGTTCATCGTCCGGCTGTCGTTGTTGCCAATGCTGTCGCTGTTGTTGTTGGTGTATACGCTTACGTTGTTGTTAGTTGTTTAATTGTAGCGAAACATTGTTGTTGTTGTTGTTAAGATTTAAACGTGACTAAGAACTTACCGAGATGATTTATCAGGCTTGTAAGGCTTTACTCACTTACTTCGACTTCGTCGAGCTGTTAAAGTTGTTTTCGAAATCTCCAAAAAGTATTTCCAAATACAGCAAATTCGAAATCGAAGTAAAAAAAAACCAAACAAGCCTGAATGTAAAGCAAGACGCTTCAGTAGTAGCTAAAAAAAAACCGTCGCCAACAGCATCTAGCGCTTCATGGCCACCAAAACGAGAGAGAGATCAGATATACACACGCTTAAACACTCACACGCATAGTCGTCAATAGCCACAACCACAATAACTACTTACGAGGCAATAGGTTTACAACAAGCTCCCCCCCTTAACCTTCTACCCCTATACACATATTTTCTAATAACTGTAACTGGTAGCGCAAACTCCTCCTAAATACTAAAATCATTGATTAAGCAAAAAGTCATTTCCTTTAAGTTGAAAGTTGAAACAAAACATGCTTCACAAAGTGCATACAAAAAACAAACAAAAAAAAAAAAGAAAAAGAAAATAATGAAACACTAGAAATGTTTTTTTTAATGATTTGTTATATACTATACGAAAAAGCGAAAATAATGATTTTTCAATTTCAAATTGTTCTTTAGCATTTAAAGTTTAAGAGATTGTTGTAAATTGTTTAGTGCGAGAATTCTGCTGCATTCGCAAGACACTTGACATAGTCAACGTTGCCCATTGTTTTAAATACTTAATGATAACATTTTAAAATCAACAAAGAAAATACCTATCCCTTTTTTCAGTCAAGCAACAAAATTGTAAATTATTTTGTAAATGCCGCCATTTAAGTGAGCCCTGCTTCTTTGGGTCTGAGTTTACACAAATTCAATTTGTTTTTAAAACTAGCCTAATTATTTAAATGTTGCTTTAAGCCATCTTTCTTACCCCGACCTCCCAAAAAAAAAAAAAACACACACACACACATATAAATACACACACCTAAACGAAATTTTAATTACCTTAAGTTGGCAGCAGAAGCAACCTAATTACGTAGTCTACAGATACATATATAAACGTACTATAGGCCTTAGTTAAACCTTATTTTTAAACCTTGGCGGGCACCTTGTGAAAGGGTCCTTGAAAGTGAGTTTTGTTAATTTTAATTATAATTTTAGTCGTTATAGTTTATATTTTGCAAATTGGCCTAATTTGAAAAGAAGCAATTACAAAAAAAAAATATTAAAAAAAAATCCTGATAGCCTTCGTTTTAAAGCTAGTTAATGGAGTTAAAACACAAACTATTACTAATGCTAATATTAATCATATAAAATTGTGCGATAGAAAGCAACAAGTTCTGTACAAAGCCCAACTCCAATTTTGTATGTATAAAGTGACGGCCGGAGATAAAAAAGAGTACGAAAATACTATTTTTTAAAAATATAAATTTTGCCTATTTTATTTTGTATGTTTTTGTTGTACTTTTCTTTTTTTTTCTTTTTTCTTTCTTTTTCTTTCCACCAGCATTTTTCTTTTGTGAGAATACTCGACACAGAAATTTTGAAAATTTTGCAGTCAGAATTTTAAAATTTTGCATAAAGTTCCTATAGACTTTTGATAAATATTTTCCATGCGCCAGACAAACAAAATAAAAACAATACAAATTTCAATGTATACGAGACGAAAAATTCCAATTAACAGATCGGTAAGAAAACGAACGAGACGACGAATAACATAAAAAAAAACTTAGTACATAAATGCATATTAATAATAATAATAAATGTTGATAAATGTGTAGTGTTAACAAGTGAATACAAAGAAAAGAAAATAATTAAATGTAGTATTTAAATGTAAGAGTGCAGCAAGCTAAAACAATATTCTAAACAACGCTTGAAAGACCGTTTAGCTAAGGAAAACTAAAAAGAAAACCAAAAGCTTGCCGAGCTCGATATTTTCATATGCAGCAAAAGAGGAAAATGCTTTCCATTGCTTTTCACTGCTGTTTTGTATAGGATAAAGAAAAGATAAAAAAGAGGAAGAGAGCAAATTCTGAAGACTCTAGATATTGAACTTTTTGAGAATTATATAAAGCGAACTGAGTAAATGTTTTTATTGGCTTAAAAGAGCACATCAAAAAAAAATTTGAATATAAAGGGAACATTTTGTTAAATTCGTAATAAAAAACTTATGGTTTTAAGTGATCACTTAATTTAAACAAAAAATTAAAATGGAGATTGCTTTAAGTTGAGCTTAAAGTATGCACATTTAATTTCAGTACAAAATCACTATATAATTTAAAACTTGCATGTGAATCAAAATGTATTCTTACATACCACCTGCTTACTTATCAGAATCTTATCAGACTCCCGTTCTGCATACAATCGGCACCCGCTGCTCTCTCCCCCACCCTCACACAAACACATGTATATGTATATTTTAAAGCAGGATAGGAGACGTAGTGAGATTAGCATTAAGGCGCCTAATTTAAATAGATGTGTGTACAAGTTGAATGTAAAACAGCAAAGAATTTAGACATAAAATGAACAAAGCAAAATATTAATGCAGGAGAAACTAAGTAGAAAAGATAAACAAACAAAAAGAGAAACAAAGCGATAAGCTTTAAAACAAAAAAAAAAAAAAAACAAATGACTCGATATTGTATTATTATACACACAAAGCTATATACTTATATGTATATGTATATATTTACGTGCATGTGTATATGTATGTGCAGTAGCTGTATTGATATGTAAATGTGTATGTAATTGTGTATTTAGTTAAAAACATATATATAAATATATATATATATATATATATATATATAAATATATATATATATTTATTTAAATTTGCAAAAAACAAATGCCACGAGACATAAAATACAAAACTATAAAAAAAAGCAAGCAAAATAATGTATTATTATTCACAGATTGCACTTACTGCACAACGCATCCAGCAATTATGTTCAAAGCACCGTTCAAATACTATGGATTGAGTTATATAGACATTTCAATTAATTTGTTAAAAATTCAAATATCTTAAGTTTACCGCAGCTCACGAACTCGATAGCACATACCGTGACTCGAGTTGCTGGTTCGCGAACATGCTTAATCCCTATCGATAGCTGTCATACCTGATTGCGATAAGTCTGACCGTTGAAGTACCCTGATAAGAAGTAGCCGCATAAAAGCAAACGCTCTGCCAATTTTGCAAAAAAGTTTAACGCTTTAACAATGTTCCGTCTGCAACAATCACAACCCGACCCAGCGGAGGAGCAAAAGCGAGTTGCGTCCGAGGTGCGATTCAACTTCTTCATGTTTGGAGCCCTCTGCGTAGCTATTCGCCTTGGTAAGCGTATAAAACGTGCGAAGCTTATGTAAATACAGGTGTTTTATCAAATTCGGCTTTTTTATATTAAAACAGCGCCCATTGTTCTGCAGCAGCTAAAAACCGCGTAGCTATGATAGTGGTTGGAACTGAATGGAATGTTTAACAACTTTAGTACTACAAAAACAAAGAAATATGCATTTATTTAAGCGCACGTGCACTATTTGCGGCCTCAAGTAGTGGTATTTGGCTAAAAGGGCATACATGTTATATATGCACACATTTAAGTGCTTTAAAGTTGTCTGCACCTGTAATGTAAATAAAAACGTTTCAATGAAATAAATGCAATAAAAAAAAAAAAACAAAGTTAACAAAAATATTGTCTATGCGAGCAGGCGATTGCGCATTTTTAGCACATTTGTATCGATTCATCGGACAAAAAAAATATCGTTTGCGAAATGCGTCGCTTTGCAACACAGTGGACAAGACGTCAACTTGGCCAACACAAAAAAAAACAACAAACACTGTATAAACAGTTGGCAGCTAGCTAGCAGACGTAAAAAGAGTGTCCGACGGGCAGAATGAAAACGTAATATCATTCCCGCCTGGCTGCTGACTCAGGCGAACGCTGAAGCAATCCATTAAGCTACGTAGATAACGGCAGTTCGCCAACTTTACACAGCGAAAACAACAATAGCGCCATACTCAAAGTGGGAACATATGGCACGGAGCAAACGTTAACAAAGTCGTAGATAACAGCGTAGAAAATACTCTCCGGGCTGCCGCCTTGTACATGTGAATCGCAATTATTATTTCCGTCGCCCCTAACGGCGTACATGCATGTTCTCTAGATAATGGTTGCTCCGAAATATGAACGCCTCAGCACCGGCGACGGCGACGTTGGCAGCGACGCCGATGGCGGCAACAATATCGAAGAGGTCGAACTCAGTCTTGACTTGGCGCACCGAAACCCTAGCGCCAGTCAAGAGCGCCGTCAGTTGTCGTCGCATTCAAACTTTAAATACGGCAGCAGCAGCGGCAAAGGTAACGGCAACGGTGACAGCGGCAGCGGCGCCACGTCCCCACAACAGCAACACCCACACCAGCTACAACACGACGGAATGACACGGCAGGCAGATGCGCGCTTTATGCAAATGGCCATTGGCACGCTGGCCACAGTGCTGCTCTATTTAACGCTATCCATAACGCTCACCTTCTACCAGACGGACATCAATCGGGAGCTGCCCTTTCCGCTCACCATTGTCACGTACCATTTAATATTGAAGTTCATGCTGGCGGCCCTGGTGCGCAGCGTCTACAAGATGCGAGTGGGCAAGACGCGCGTCCAATTGGACTGGCGGGTGGCTGTGCGCAAAATGGCACCGACCGGCGTGGCCAGCGGCATCGACATTGGTTTCTCCAATTGGGGCCTCGCCCTGGTGCCCATCTCCCTCTATACGATGACAAAATCCTCAACAATTGTCTTTATTCTGCTCTTTGCCATATTGCTGGGCCTGGAGCGCAAGGTGAGTGGCGTACTTGATGTGACGCAAATATTTACTAACGCCACTGGCCCTTTAACCATTTGCAGAGCTGGTCTTTGGTTCTAATTGTGGGTCTAATTGGCCTGGGCCTCTTTATGTTCACCTACAAATCGACGCAGTTCAACACGCTGGGTTTCTTCTTTATACTCTTCGCTTCGTTGAGCAGCGGCTTGCGCTGGAGCTTTGCGCAGTTTATAATGCAAAAGTCCAAGCTGGGTCTACACAATCCCATTGACATGATATACCACATGCAGCCCTGGATGATTGCATCGCTGCTCCCGCTCGTATTGTGCATTGAAGGTGAGCAGCTGAATAATATTTCTAAACAAGACAATACACTAACATTTTTCTCCCTAAAGGACCCAAACTATACAAAGTTTTGGAAAATCTGCATAACATTTCTGAAGCAGACATAATTTGGACCCTAGCGCGTGTGACACTGGGCGCATTTATAGCTTTCTTCATGGAGGTCAGTGAGTTTTTGGTGCTGTGCAAGACATCCAGCCTGACGCTGTCCATAGCGGGCATCTTTAAGGACATTTGCCAGCTGGCCCTAGCTGTGGCGATCAAAGGTGATCAGCTCAGTCCCATTAACCTGGTCGGCTTGGCTGTCTGCCTGGCCGGCATCGCCTGTCATCTGCTGCATAAGTATTCCACAATGGCCAAGATAAACAAGCAACAGCTGGCCATGGAACTTGAGGAAGATGCCGAGGATATGTGCGCCGAGTATGATTTTAACAAAGGCAACGCTGTCGTTGGCAACACGGGGGGCTCGCATGCAACACTCACCGTGCCGCTCCTGGAACAAACCGACTCGGAGGACGAGTCACCAACAGCAGCCACAAACAAGCAGAACGCATCGGATGTCATTTTCGACGTGCTCAAGCGGCGCGACATGCAGCGATGAGTTGCTTGATTATTAAGTTTCCGGCCGCAAGGCAAGCCCAGCCCATACTTTTGTTTTTTTATTATTATTTTTTATTCTTTTTGCAGGGTTTCTGGGTAACAACCGGACATTTGTGATTATGACTACGCGTATGAGTGTGTGTGGGTGTGTGTGTTTGCGGTTGGGCAGCTGTCGGCAACAATGTAAATGTTGTAAATTCTAAAGCTTTTTACTTAGTGCAGCTATTTATCTACTACATTCTTATTCTATGCATATGTACATTAATCGACTTGTCAGCTCGCCTAACTTGCCGTTTTACACTTATATTCCCTTGCAGATATACTTTTGTATATACACACCTTTTCCAAATCAACTGACTTCACCGTTTGTCTGTCTGCTTCTATATTTACTCTATTCGGTCGAAAATGCCCATCAATGTAATTTGATATAGATCTGTTTTTTTTTTCCGGTTAGATTCGGAACGCCATATGCGTTGCCATAAGAACATACGTTCAATGGAAATATATACATACATAGTTTATACCAGGTTAAAGCTTAAAGCTAGCACAGCTCTGTCTGCAAGGGTACTTGAAATTCGGTGTGCCGGAAAGCGATCTTAATTTTACTTTTTCCTCGAAGTCATTTATATAAGTTTTGACTTAGTTAATTAATGAAATAGACTATGCATTTAGTTGTAATTATATTGTTGATCGGACATTTGTGCATTTTTTAAAAGACTTTACATTAGTTTCTAGCTAAAAACAAATCATTTCCACGAAATAAGCTTGTGCTTACCTAGACCAAACGAAAAATTGGCAGCTATTTTTAACAAATTATAATTCCATAAATCGAAAATTATTCTAAGGCTCTTTATCAACGTTTGTTTACATGTTTTAAATTTCAGGGTTCTTAATAAATATGTAAATGTATTAAAAACTAAAAAATATGAGAAATCTATTTTAATTGCAAAATTCCATGATTCAAATATCTTACAGGGTATTAACATAACGCGCGGCCAATGCATTCGTTTTGGCCAAATTTCAATTGAAGTTTCCACCGCAGACGAACTTCATGCTTGACTCACTGGCCAATTAGTTCAAAGTTTCGCTTACCTCGTTAAGTACACTTCAATGCCGCGCTTTGTTTGGTATATCTTGGGCCTGGGTCTTGGCCTTTTACTTATTAATTGGTGGTCGTTGGACTCGAATCGGCGCACATCGTTTCAGATATTTCCCAGCAATGATCAGTATTTTCATAATATTCTTGACAAAATATTAATGCCACGTTTTCCCGGCTCCATTGGTCATGATGTGGTCTGCGATATTTTATTAAAAGAGCTTCGTATTCTGGGATTTTCTCCCATTCGTGATGAGTTCTTTGATCGCATGCCGCTGACAAATGTTGTGGGAATACTCAATTCGAGAGCAAAACATTTTCTTTTGCTCAGTTGTCATTATGATTCGAAATATTTGGAGACAACCGAGCGTTATGTGGGTGCTACAGATGGAGCTGTTTCCTGTGCCCTATTGCTGACTATGGCCAAGAATCTGAATTTCTTTCTACGCAACGAATTTGCTTTGCAGTCTGATCTGGGCTTAGCGGTAAGCTTTGGCAGGAACGTAGAAGCATTCAAAAAAAAATATTGTATTGCAGCTGGTTTTCTTTGATGGACACGACTCCATGGATGGCATCACCGATCAGACCTTTCCCCTGTTTGGCTCAAACAGCTTTATTAATTCAGAAACCATACCCTTAAATCATATCGTAAGTATAAAATCAAAGTAATTTATTAACTTGTCTTAAGTTCACTTAATAGAATGTGGTAATCTCTTTCAATTTGATTGGCGCTCCAAATCACATCTACATGAGTAAATATGAACGTACATATAAATTGCACGAGCGCATGGCGGATATTGAAGAGGAATTACGCGATTCCGGTCAACTTAGTCCGTGTCATCAGTTGTTTTATAAGCTTAAAGATCATAACAATGACCTAGATGACGATCATTATCCATTTCTGGAAAAAGGTTCGTTTATTAATTGTTCGCTTTATTTTGTTACATATAAATTTGATAGGTGTGCCTGTGATGCATGTGGTGCCTCACGCTTACCCGGAAGTTTGGCTCCAAGATTCGGATAATCTTACCAATTTACATTGGCCGACAGTTAAAAATATGAACTCAATTATTGCACGATTCGTGTATGATTTTGTAACTAATTACAAAAACATATCAACAAGTTTTATGTGATTAGATTTTCTTTTTGAAATAAAGAAATGATTGCCGCCAATATTTTGCAATATCGATCAATACTGATTATTAGTTATCAGATATGTTACTGTAATCGACTATAATAGCTCGATTACCTTCGATAAGTGATAAGTGCAACGCTTCGCTATGCAGCTGCTACAATCTGTGTTAGCCGCATTCCCGCGCATTTCATGCTGGATTAGGTAGATTTGCATTTATGCCACAACCACCATACACTTTTTGACTGTTTGGGTTTTTCACTCGTCCAAAAATCACTGTTGCAGTCAGTCGCAACGCCGCAGCCAAGCGCCCGTCAATTTAAATACCATTGTGAGTATACGCACGCATCTGCACCGCTTTGGCGGCAATACCTAACCTTACATACAATCACACCACGTATATATAGCATATACCATTTACAAATACATACATATATTTATTTATATACATGGTCTTTTTCTAGTTTCGTAAAATAAAATTGTAGCATTTATCAGACAACGGGTAACCAAGATGCCACGACGCAAAGCACTAACATACAACAACAATGCCGAGGAGGAAAAGTCGATGCAGCCCACAAAGGCAAAAAGGGCGCGAACTGTTTTCCATCTGGAATTGCCAGAGCGTCGTCAAATAGTTGGTAACGTTCTGGTCTGCGGCACTGGCGATACCGGCCAGCTGGGCCTCGGCGAGGATGTCTTGGAACGCAAGCGTCCAGCGCTCGTTGAAAACATACCAAATCCCGTTGATGTCTGTGCCGGCGGTATGCATTGTTTGGCGCTGACAAACACCGGCGACATTTATTCGTTCGGTTGCAACGACGAGGGTGCGCTGGGCCGCGACACCAGCGAGGAGGGCAGCGAATCGGTTCCGGCACTTATCGATTTGCCCGGCAAGGCTATTTCCATTTCGGCGGGCGACTCGCATTCGGCCTGCTTGCTGGAGGATGGCCGCGTTTATGCGTGGGGCTCGTTCCGGGACTCGCACGGCAACATGGGACTCACCATTGATGGTAACAAGCGTACACCTATCAATTTGCTTGAGGGCATGGTCTGCTGCAGCATAGCCTCGGGCTCCGATCACTTGGTTATTCTTACCACGACCGGAAAAGTTTTTACCGTGGGCTGTGCGGAGCAAGGGCAGCTGGGTCGCATCTCTGAGCGTTCGGTTGGTGGCGAGGGTGAGTATTTAAAGT
>SCDZ01001017.1:0-11654 GCA_004143845.1 Drosophila lacertosa | reverse complement strand
AAGTCCAGGTCCATATTGCCAAGGCCCGAACCGGTCATGTCCATGAAAAGTGTTATTTTCTGTAGATAATTCTCACGCTGCATGCGCTCCACCCAGTAGACAACTAGGCGCATCAGATCATCCTGGTTCTTGTTCTTCGAATGCTTCGAGATGTTCACAATGAGCAGGGGCTTGCCCTCCTTATCCTGGTTGTGCACATAGATCTCGCCATCATGTAGGTACTCCTGATTGACGTTGCTTTCGTTGATGTCGTTGGTGCCAAAACTCTGGCGCCACTGGCAGTTCTCCCACAGGCGCGTAATACACTTCTCCACATCCAGTTTGTAGGCCTCGAGCAGCTGGGCGATCCAGATATCGTTGTCGTTGATTCGCGCCAGATCGCGCGGATCAAAGGGAACTGCAACGGACGGTATTAAACAAGCTTGCCAACCCGAGAGGTTAGCTTGACTCACCTGCCGGCGGTTCCGACTCAAGCTTGGCCAGAAACCGGGTCTTCACCTCCTTTATCTGCTCCTCACTGGGCTGGGCTCTTTTCGGCATCTTGACTAGCTTTACTGTGCTACTGGAATGCCGGATGGACTCACTGTACGTCGAATTTATATCAAATACTCTGCGCAGCTATCGCGCTGCCACCGTGCTCGATCACTGATAAGTTATAAAAAGAGCCTCTGCTCGGGGAGGGGTCGTCACTTGAGGGGTCGTCGCTCGCCGCTGCTCAGCACTTGGATGACTTGCCCGTGCCCAGGCCAATCAAGAACTAACAGCTGCCACCGAAACCAACTGTGTGGGATCGTGTGACGTTCGCTACGTCGCTGATTGCGTGCTCCGGTTCCGTTGCGATCAGCAATGCCACGATGCGGGGGGCAGCCGTACCAGACCGCACTGTGCTTTAATCAATCTAAAAAACACAGGCCCGCAAGTGGCGCAACAAGAGGCGGGAGAAGGCGGCAACAGTTGCGATAAGCGGAGTCGAACCCACGGCTAGACCCGATTTGTGTATGATTCTGCCATGGAGTTGGGTTGTATCATTCAGTTATTACTGCTGCATATGTTTCAAGTGTGGCTGTGGCTACGTGTGTGGAAAGTGGCTTTTATATTCTTCTACTTACGGATATTCCAGGAAAATTTATATGACTACACTGAGCAATTTTGACTACTATGTTATTTTTAGTGTATATCAAAAAGAGAACAAGTATGACAATTTACTTATTATTATATTTATTCAGTAGCAATATTAAATTTTATTTCTACATATCTTTATTTTCTTTAAATACAATACATCTAATATAATTTTTAAATTACTTCTAGCCGGTTAATTGTTTTCTGTGTAAAATGCATTAGCACATTTGCCATTTACTAATTACTGTGCCATCTGCAAATATATTGTTTCAATACCCTGTACACATTAGAAACGGCTAAATAAGGGTATATGCAGCTGTTGACAACTTGTATATACTTTAATATACATCACTTGATGTTTTAAAAAACCAAAAGTTTTAAAAAACTACTCCATTAAAAATATTGACTGTTAGTTAATCCTGGATATCCATTAGTTGGGCATGCTTGACTAGAACATTATTTCTTGTTATTGTAAGTTATTAGCGCTTGAAACTACACAACTGTTTTGTTTATTTGCTGGCGAATATTTAAAAATATTGTTTTAAAGTTTATTTGGGTCAAATAAATAAATGAAAAATGCAATAAAAAGTACAGATAATTTTTAGATATACATAAGTATAAAAAATGCAACTAAGTCAAAAGCTGCCTCAGTCGTTAACACGTTCTAACAGATCTGTCTCATTTACCTTTTAAGCTTATTTAGCTACCAAATATTTTGGCCACTTTGTTGATGGCGCTTTCGTTTCATTTGTTGACATTGGTCGCATGTGGCGATGCGGTGGATGACAGCAGAGGACAATAACAAAGAGACGGCAGCATTTACATATTGAAAGCTCCTTGTCAGCTGCCCATGAAAAGAAACCCCACCCCCACCCCCCCCGATTTTCGCTAGGCATTGGCTGGCATGGCATTCAGGCCATCATCAAAAACTTTCGCTTGGCGTTGGCCCAGTTGTGTTGTTTACGTGAAAACGTGCGCGTGGAACGCCTTTGTCCGCCCCAACGTCCGTTTATTCCAATGCGGACGCAGTGCAGCAGGAGCATTGAGCCAAATCATCAAAGATGAAGTTCGCCGAGCATTTAACGGCCCACATAACGCCGGAATGGCGCAAACAGTATATTAACTACGAGGTAAAAGACTCGCCAGGCGAGTGCGAAAAGTGACCAGAAAAATATGTATCCCAAAGATGTCGAGAAGCGTGTGCTTTTCCTAGCTGTCAGTTCGCTGGTGACGTCACGTGAAAAACGGCTCGCCAGCTGTCAAAAGCCAGCAAAAGCTTTTGGCGTGTGGCGCATTTGGCGCATGCGCCTTGCTCTCCTAGTTAACGGGCACTTTGTTGTGCTCGCTTCAAACGTAAACAAAGCGAAAAGAGTGTACGCAGCACAGTCTATAAAAAAAAAGTTTATGGACGCCCACCGGAACATGACTAGTTCCGCAGGAATTGCTTATTTGCTAGCTCGATCGCGTGCAAGCCTGTTGCATTAGTTATAGAAAAAGTTGTGGAACCAATTAAACTATGTTTTTCTCACTGAAATTGGAAATTGGAAACATTCCAATGCTTTTGACATCGTTATATACAAATAGTATTTTTTATATATTTTATATAAATTATGCATTATATAATTAAGCATGACTAGTTCCGCGTGAGCCGATTTGCTGATTCGATAATTCGATCGATAACATGCGTATTGCGGCATTAGTACAAAAATAGTTTTGGCGGCTAGCAAAATGCTTTTAATTGACTGAATGAGAAATAATTTTGAATATTTTGTAAATTCTGGACAATTTTTGACAGGAAATGAAGGCTATGCTGTATGCAGCCATCGAGCAAGCCCCATCCGCTGAGCTGGTGGACCGCGAGATGCTAACACGTTACTTTGCCAAGTTCGATGAGGAATTCTTTCACTATTGCGACAAGGAGCTGGCCAAGATCAACACGTTCTACTCGGAAAAGATGGCGGAGGCGACGCGCAAATATGGCAGCCTGCGCAGCGAGCTGACAGAGGCCATGGAGATGGGCCATGTGAAGAAGCAGCCCGCTTGGAAGCGGCGCACGCCGCTGGGCAAGAAGAATGTACCTGCACGCAAGATACAGGATCTCAAGTTGGCATTTAGCGAGTTCTATTTGGGTTTGATACTGCTGCAGAACTATCAGAATCTCAATTTTACGGGCTTTCGCAAGATACTCAAGAAGCACGACAAGCTGCTCACCGTGGACTTTGGAGCACGTTGGCGCACGGATCACGTGGAGGCGGCGCATTTCTATACAAACAAGGACATCGACAGACTTATACAGGAAACAGAACAGGCGGTCACCCAGGACATCGAAGGCGGCGATCGACAACGTAGGCTTTTTAGTTTGAAAAAGTTCTTTTTCCATTTGATAAAATGTATTTGGTTTTGGCATTTGCAGGTGCCATGAAACGACTAAGAGTTCCGCCGCTGGGCGAGCAGCAGAGTCCCTGGACCACATTCAAGGTGGGCCTCTTTTCGGGCGCCTTCGTTGTGCTTTTTCTTACAGTCATCATATCTGCCATGTTCTACGGCTTTGGCGAAAATTGGCGCGTTGGGCTGCGAATGTTCCGAGCGCCTTTCCTCATCACCGAATGTCTCTTCCTGTGGGGCGTTAATGTGTACGGCTGGCGCTCGTCTGGCGTTAATCATGTGCTCATCTTCGAACTGGATCCCCGCAACCATCTTTCCGAGCAGAATATTATGGAAATTGCTTCGGTCTTTGGCGTAATTTGGGCCTGTTGTGTGCTGTGCTATATTTTCTGCGAACCGTTGGGCATTCCACAGTATGCAGCTCCGTTGTTCCTCTACACCTTGATGGTAGCGTTTCTGCTGAATCCCACAAGGACATTTCATCACGAGGCCCGCTATTGGGCGCTGCGCGTCCTCGGTCGTGTCATCATGGCCCCGTTTTGCTTTGTCAACTTCGCCGATTTCTGGCTAGCCGATCAGCTTAATAGCATGGTTCCTGCATTTCTGGATATACCCTTTCTGATGTGTTTCTTTGGTCGCAACCCCACTTGGCACAAGGCGGGAGAGGGTGAGTAACGGCAGTTCAAGGTCGTTTAAAGCATATTTCTTAGAAATGAGTTTCCGTTTAAGTCAATTAAAATCTATTTTTTGCTTTTATTTTCCTAAAATAATTCTGCACAACATATATAATTAATTCATGCATTCCAAATAAAATGGAAATTTTAATGTTAAATGTAACAAAATCATTTTGTAGCTAAACTTTTGCGCTTTATGTTTCCGAAATTCACTTGAAAATCTGTCTTTCATTTATAAACAATGCCAAAAAGTTAAAGTGAACTTGCGAAATTTATGCAGGTTCATTCATTTGTAAACTCAGAAAAAAAAACATGCTTTAAATTCAACTTTTTCACTTTTGTTTAATTTTAAAAATTAACTTCAACAATTATGTTAATTTATTCTACACGTTCGCAAAGAACAAAATTATAAAAATATTTTTTCTCTCTGAGTTAATTGATGGTAAATCTGTTTTTCTCGCGAATTTTGCTTTTACGCTGCAGTTTTGAGGTTTTCCCGCAAATTAAAACTCATAATTAAAGCTTAGAGCTCACAATGTCAGTGCTATTAATTATTGTCAATATTTAACAAAAAGTGATTAAGTTTTTTCTTATGGAAATGGAAATTTATCAGAGATTAAATATATACATATATATGATAGAAAATAATTGTTTTAATTTAGTACAAAGTTAGTCATTTTTTCCTCATCGTTTTAAATTAAAAGTGCAAAACGCTTAAAATGAAATGTTGACATTTTTTCACACATATGTATATAAAAAAGATTATCTGCACAGATTCATTAGTTAAGTGTCCTTACGTTTTTTTTTTAATCTTAGCTAATTAACTGGTTGTTTTTTATGTCCTTTTAGCTGGCAATCATTGCGTACAGTATGTATCCTTGCTGCATCCCATTGTGGCCATTTTGCCCGCTTACTTCCGGTTCGCCCAATGCATACGTCGCTATCGGGACACGAAGGAGGCGCTTCCTCATCTGGTAAATGCGGCCAAATATGCGACGTCCTTCTTTGTGGTTATCTTTGCGCATAAATTTCATACCACGACGGGTAAGTGAAGCGGCGACACGTGGACACAGCACTCCTGGGACCGCATATGCACACATACATATGTATATACACATAGATATGTCACGCAGCTGGGGGCTCATTATGCTGTCTGTTTATGTTGTGCTGCCAATTAGTGCTGTGCTGATGGGCAGTGCGGAAAACTAATGTTAATTTTATTTGGCATTAAGGAACGCAAATCTTCCTTTTAAATTGACAGATACCTATCCGCTGTCAAAGGAAAATCCCTGGTTCTACTGTTGGATAACGGCGGCTCTATTCTCCTCCTGCTATGCCTATACGTGGGACATCAAGATGGACTGGGGTCTGTTCGATGCGAAGGCGGGCGACAATCGATTTCTACGCGAGGAAATCGTTTATTCATCGACGGTGAGTTGGCCTTCGATTCGGACTGTGTGTGTGTGCGTGTGTATGTGCGTTTGAGCTAATGGCAGCCATAAATATTTGGCCAAGCGAACGGCACGTAAAACAATCATTCAACGCATCCATTAAACATCCCCCCCCCGTCCATCCTTCGCATTCTCTACTGTACTCAGACTCCTCTCGTTGTTCTCTTGTTTCTTGCAGTGGTTTTATTATTTCGGCATAATTGAGGATTTAATATTGCGTTTCAGCTGGACGCTTTCGATGAGTCTCATCCAGGCGGGTTACATTGAGGGGGACGTGATGATGACCATACTCAGTCCGCTTGAAGTGTTCAGGCGCTTTATTTGGAACTACTTTCGTCTGGAAAACGAGCATCTCAATAATGTGGGCAAATTTCGTGCGGTGCGTGATATTTCAGTGGCGCCCATGGATTGCTCAGATCAGGTAGAACTTTTGACTTCATATTTAACACCTCTACCTATATATATTTGCATGTGTTTCAGACCACAATACTGCGCATGATGGATGACATGGATGGCGTGTTAAATCGCAGACGTGGCAAGGCCGCTGGCGGCTCTGGCGGGAAGTTTGGCAACAAGAAGAACAAACATGAACAGCAGCGTTTACTTCTCCAAGGCGAATCCGTTGAGGATCTGTGCGCATAGCGTGCATCGTTCGCAGTTTATCATCTCAATGTGCGCAAATATTAAGTATACGTAAATATAAAACAACACCAATAACAATAACGTGTAAACAAGCCTGTTTGTTTTGGTCTGTGTGTGTGTGTATACGTGGAGGGCCACGTAAACCTCATTCAATTGAATGTTGCCTCACAACGCTGCGAATCAACTACCCAGATGAGCAGGACGTGCCAATGTGTTTATCGTGTGTCGCATTCAGTGCCACATTCGTTGCACGTTCCATGTGACAACATTTTTGTGTACATTTTACCAAAAACTTTCTTGTGTTCAGTTTTCTATTTCAGAACAGCGACAATGGCTGCCACAATACGTTAATAAAAATGCAATCAGCAGCGCCGGACGAGAGTACGCGACCTGAAAATACCATTTGCACAGGCGTCGATCCCAAATCTATTACAAATCCGATTCAGTTTGTTTTAACCCATTCTAATCTAATTTGTGTAAATACACAGCGAGCTAAACAAAGTGAATTTCACAAGATTAATTGTGCTTTATATTAACGTACAACTCGACTGGATAAAGAATAAGTTCTTAAGTTGGAAATGTTTTTAAAACGAGAGCTTTGTTTTTTTAAATTAAGGAATTTACACCTTGGCTGAAGTTTCTCCGAGTGTACGTAAATACTTTATTTGCATGTGCACAAATTAATTGAATTTATAAATTAAATTGAGGAAAAAACACAGAGTACACGACCTCGCAATGATAAAATAATAACAATAAATAAAATATACAAAATTATAAAAAAACTTGCCACATGTATGTGTATTTTATATGTATTTGACAAAAATAAATAAAAAATATATTTATATTTAAATTGAAAATAAATTCACGCTTATCGCATCATATTCATACAATGTTGGTACAGGGTATTAAATCCGAAACAAGTTTGTGGTTTGTTTCGTTTTTCTGCTTGTGAACTTTGAATGCTTGACTTTGTTTAATTGCCACGAACATTTTGTCGAGCTACTGTGCAAAATCTATTGAACGAATTTGTTGTACATTTGATTTTTATCAGCGTTTAAGCGGAAATCTTTATTGGCCCTTGCAGCTGATTTCAAGTTTCAGGTGGCTATCTATGCAAAGTCCAGTGCATTGCCATAGATAAGGTTTGGACTTCACTAATTTTGTTGTTGCTATTTCTGTTATGGTTGTGAATTGGTAGCTTGGGTCATTTGAATGGAGGTATTTAATATGCCCTTTGAATTGTGAGTGCTCGGGCAGAGTTAAACAGCAAAAGAGAAATTTTGGAGCTGAATAGACAAATCCCAAATAAGCGAAACAGAAGCCTTTTAGACAGTCAAGACAACACATTTCGCATGGATTTTATTTTTTATGTGCGTCGAGTGCACAAAGCTACTTTGGGGATTGCGTTGAGAGCCTTTGAAGCATAGCTGGTTCCAATTTTAAGTGCTTTCTTTAAGCCCAGTCGCAGCTGCTTTCATTTGATGTTGATTGATGGATTTTCGTCTCTGTTTATTTTCGTTTCTGTGTCATTACGTTTCCGTGCCGTGCCACAAACAATATTTGCAAAACTCCCATTTAATCAGTTAAATAAAACACACGACAAATATTTTCCATTTGCATTTACTAATGATTTGGGCATTTAAACGTGGCTTAAATGCATTCAAAGCTTAATAATAGCTCAAACTATATTGATGGCTATCTACGGTTAGCGATAATGAGTACTGATTCCTCTTGATTACTCTGTGAATTTTAAAGTCCTATTAGTTGGAATTTATAAATAATCAAACCTGATATATATGTAAATACATATATATTTGGCAGCTGAATTGTTGAATTTCAAGTTTGTTAATTGCAGAAAAATAAGTTTCTGTGCAATTTTTTTGCATAAAAGTTTCGACAGTTCAGAAGTTTTATTGCTTGCTTCAGTCAAACTTTCGCTGCAAACTATTCCAAAGTCAGCTGTAAGTTTATAAATGTAATCTTTCAGTTGATCTGCAAAATTTCTAAAGTACACAAAATCTAACAAACAAAATGTACATTCAAGCTGTGGACGTACAACAAGGCGTATGATTGATTTGCTATTGATTTATGGTCAGTTTAATGGCGGCCATAATTTCTTTAAACGAGCACATTACGAATAAACATTCTGAATGCGGGAAATTGGACCCAAAAGATAGCTTTACCAAAATTGAAGCCACAAATTTTGGCCCAAACGGCTTAAAGCATTTCGTGTGCTGCCCAAAAAGGATTAAAGCATATGTATGGCTTTATTTTCGGTATAATTCTAGCCTTTATACCGAATAATCCCACTCTTCTGAGGCTTTGAGCATAGGTTTCCCTTTTTTACAAGCATATATTTCAAAAAGTGAATATCTGATTACCAATTTGAATAAGTTTGTTTGTAGATTTTACATTTCTTTCTGCACTGTTCACTTTAAACTTTGGTCTAATTATGCCAGAGAGTACGAGCTGAATTCCGGGATTATAAGCCATACAAAAAAAAAAAACTGTGAACGGGCGTATTCGTTTCCATGTTAACAAAAAACATACGTTTTTTCGACAGCTTTTGAAAAAGTTCGCAAGATTTTAAAGCGTTATCAGCTTGCAACTTACTCGATTTCTGTGGCGGTAATTTGCCAGTCGGTTGTAACCGACAGGGCAATACTCTGTGTAGCTAGCTGTATGATTAAAGTTGATTTTATTTATATATTATACGGATATGACACCATGACACTAATATACTATTTATTAAATTTGCCAACAGAGCATAAAAACTAAGTAGAATTTAATTATTTTTGTTAGTCAACATTTGGTTGAACAAAAAATGAATACTACCCGAAATGGCCGGGATAAGAAACAAAACCGTTGCAAAATTTTATTTTCTTGTTCCTTTTTTTTTCGGTTGTTTTTGTCTGTTTTTTTTTTGTTTTTGCTTTGCTTTTTTTTTGTGTTGACTTCCAACTGTGGCACACACAATTTGAATTGGTCGCCACCAGCTGAAGCCGAGCGATTCCTTTGAAGCCCTTCGGCGTTGACTCAAAAGCATTAGATTAGATAAGCAGCCAGTTTTGAGTGTTTTTATGAGGCCTCCCATATACACACACATATGTATGTGTGTGTCTTTGGATTATATTTATTTGGCGTTGCCATCATTTAACAGCATTTATAACTCAGCTGGCAGCCAGTAAGATGAGACCCGCAGATAAGCAGTTGCTCGGGGCGTGCAAAAAGGGTTGCCTGGGCATCAATTTGGGGGCATATTATTTGCACTACGCCTGCGGCAGCTGGGGCCTGGTTTGGGTTAGTTTTGAACCTGTATACTTCTTCTACTGGGTGATGACATAGCTTGAATACCCTTGACAAGATTAACATAACTATATGACAGTATTGAATGCAGGGTATTATAACTTTTCAAATCAAGTTAGAAGCATCTGTGTTATTGCTATTTTTGTGTAATACATGGCATGAAGTTTTGACACGTACTTCGGCTGATTCGGACGGGCTGTCACAGCAGATTTTCATTGATTTGTCAGACACATGCGACTGACTAGTTACAGAACTGCCAGCTTTCGATGTGTAAACAAAACAAGGCAACTTGGAAAACTCAAAGTGCGACTGGCATAGGGATGCATGTGCGGATAAATTTTGTTCATATTTGGCCTGGCATTATCAACAGCACCAAGAGCAACAACAATAACAACAATAACACGTGGCGTATGTGCAATAAAGTTTTGCTGTTGCACGCTGCGTATACGCAACGCTGCATTCCCTTTGTCTAGCTCGAGTATAACCTGATTGCAATATTCTCGATAAACGCCAACGCCACCACCACAGCAACAGTCTCTCCCACAGTTCCTGCCACAATCAGTGCCATGTCCAGGGCAGATGCCGGTGCACAACTGCTGATTAAATGCTATTTGTCTGTTTTTCACGCTGTTGTTGCCATAGACACAATGCTGCATGGCAGTGAAAAAATTAAAAAAATGAAAACCAAACTCAATTACGTCCACTTTTTGGTCTTGCATAATTGCCTTCAATTGCATTACGCTGAATACGTGCCCTCGGTGTTTGCTTTAAAGTGTAAACACGTTTGGATTATCCCACACACTCCACTATCCACCAGCCACATTCCACAATTTAAATACCCAATTGGTCGCCTATGATAAATCCCACTGACTCAGCTAAGCCCCAATTGTAATTTTATACCAAAATGCAAACCGATATTTGAATTTGTGTTTTTCTTGGAACATGAACATGGCTGAATTTCTTAAATTGAGTTTCGCACAAAATTTGTTTCGATTGCAATGCAATTATTATAATTATTATTTCACTAGCAATCGACGGGGATGGCAACACGTGTCGAAATTGGTCCATGTATGAGGATATCATATGCAAATCGGCTGCTTTGATTATTAGCCCGTAACAAGAGACAGATGTAAACACATCGTTAAAATGCTGCCCACAAAATGCCAAGAATTCAATACGTATTTGTGTCTTGAGTCGTCTTTGAAGTGAGGCAAATTTAAAATTTGTTGACAAGTGTGTGGAATTTAAAGCAGCAGGTAAAGCTGCACATAATTAATTTGATAAAATAATTTTAGGAATATTTAAGGGCGTTCCACACTTAAACACACATGTAAACTTATTCACACATCAACTAAGCAATTCCGCAAAGAAATTTTAAGTTAAGTTTTCAGTTACAAGCTGTTGAAGAAACCCATTTGAAGGAATTTACGTGTGGCAAAGTTTGCAGTCTGTAATTGCGTAATTAAAGTTTTTGGCCGGTGTGCAAAGTAACCGCTACAGACGACGTAACTTGTTCAGAACTGTGGCCACAATTGGACTCTTGCAACATCCATACACAGCTACAGCCATCCACACTGGCCCTGTGACGACGCTTAGGTGAACAACAACAGAAAGTTAATTAATTAAGTGAGTTGAGGCCTCTGACACTAGTCGATGTGGGGGGGGCTTCACTTCGACTCGACTCGATATATATGCAAATTAAATAGACTTTTAATTAACCATGAAAAGATTTTGACAGGCCAGAAGGAGGGGCAATGGCCCATCATGATTATGGGTCAACTTTTGAGGGACTTTCGGCTTTAAGTGTGGGACTTTAAGAGACCAATTTGCCAGGACCAACAAAATCTGTGTGTCCCTAACACAGCCTGCCAAATGTGCTGAGTAATGCGTTGTGGAAACACACACTGGAGAAGGGCGACCGATAACGGGCAGGGGAAGGGGAAGGGGAAGGGGAGGAAATCTTTAACCTTCTCCGGCATTTAGCATGGAGCATTGATTGATGGCAGACGCTGTGCGTGAAGCTATTTATAAAATTCGTATGTTTATTATTTGCCATGCCTACTAATGCCAACATATA
>SCDZ01001016.1:0-16070 GCA_004143845.1 Drosophila lacertosa | reverse complement strand
TCATATTTCGTCTGCACTTGAGTATGCGCAGAGGGCACTTAGCGTTAGGCGCGCTGCGACAAAATCGCTGCTTATGTATGCATTCTGTTGGCATAACAATAAAGTGTTGCAGCCTTATGTATGTATATACATATCTACGCATGCTACACTGGCTTGTAGAACATTTTGTCATCAAGTTCGTGTATGAAATTATTCCACCTTTTTATTTTTGCGTAAGTGTTTTTTTCAGAAACTGCTAAAGTTAAAGGCTGATTGTCAGTGAAAAATTTGTATGTCTTTGGTACCATACAGAAAATTCAGCAGCTTACCTAGAGCCCATACAATGACTTGTATCTCTCTTTCGTTAGTAGCGTAGTTTTGCTCGCATTGCCTTAAGGTTCGCGAGATCATTGTAATGGGGCGACCTCCCTGGGATAATACAGCCCCGATGGCACTAGCGGAAGCGTCGGTGGTTATTTAAAGTCTGAGTAGAGTCTATTTCGCTGATGGGGCACCGGTGCTGGCTGCACAGGTGTATTCGCAATGTTGCGTTCGGGCAGGTCTTTTTAAATTTTGGCATTTCCTTAAATTTTGGTGGTTGGTTAATAGTATTTATTTTTGAAATGTTTGATATTACAAGGTAGGTTGTGTGCGCGGCTGGCTTTTTATTTTTCTTTGCTAACAGCAACCATTCAATATGGTTGATCTCAGCGTGGAGCTTTACCGATTTATTCTAACTTAATGGATCGTTCCTGTTTAGCAGCTTAAGCAACTCTGCCCTTCTGGTTTTGAGGCTTTGCACTACGCCGCCTCTTTTAATTAATTCTATTTCTATTTTTATTTTCCGAATTGCTGAAATGTTGTTTCTTCTGCTGCTTCACTCAATCGTCTAGGCGGTGTGCTGTTGTAATATGTTCCGTGTAATATATGTCGCTCTTGAACCGCTGACTATCTAGAGTTTTTTTTTACACTCCTTACATCATTTACCGTTGAGGTCCGGACCGTGTCACAGATACCAGGTAACTTTTAGGTATTTGTGTAATAACATAAAAAATAAGAAGAAAATGTCCATATGCAACGACGTTTTTTCTGAGTTCTAATGGGTATACTCTAGGCTTTCCAAAAAGGTATCGTTTTTAAATTTAAAAAATTGGAGTAAGATATTCAGTATTCACCCTTTCCTTTTCACTATATTAATACCCACTGTCCAAACGTGCCCACTGTAGTTTACAACGCGAGTTTTGCAAACACCGTTATCCCTTTTGAATAACGGATCGTTCCTTTGCTTTTAGCATATTCTAATTGTCACGTACGCCAGCATCGTTATCTGTTAGCGAGCAGGTGTCTATCCACCCTTTTGCTTTTGGCACATGCCAATGGTCACGTAAGCCAGCTTTAGATCGCTTTAAATAGATTATATGCCACTCATTGCAAGTTAGTATTAAGATCACTAACAAAACCAGATTGAATGATAAATAAATCATAAAAGGCTTAAAAGTGAAAAGTGTTTTGATTGGATCGGGACTCAACCACATAATTGGCGCAGCCGGTACGATGCCAATTTTCTTTAGTTCGGTTCGCAAGTAAAAATATAAATAAGTTCTTTAATTAAAATAAAGCTTGACTTTTAATTATTCTGATCGCGACTAATCGCTACTATCGGGAAAATAAGTGCATCCGACAAAACACTTATGTGTTGAGAAAGTTAAATGTAACAAATTGAACAATTAAAAATAATAACATAAAATAAAATATGGAACATCAAGAGGGTTTTTTGTTCCACGTTTTGTATCAATAAGAAGTCCCACTTAAACACCCAATTAGTCTATTTTTGGAATCTATTTGTGTGTGACCATGGTGCTTACCGACGCTATTATGGAATTATTGCTATCCAAAATTAAGCAAATACCCCCATTTGACGGGCAGCCGAACCTGCTCGCTGGTTTTATTGGACGAGTGGAATACGTCTGCAACCTGTACCCAACATCTGACCGGCATAAGAGCATTATTCATTGATCAATCGAAGCGTTAATCATTCGAGATACTCAGCAAACCACAAAACTAGCTGCACGCAATGACTGGTTCACTTTAAAAAGAATACTAATAGATGAGTGCAAGCCACAAGACCCATTTACAGAGCTTCTTATACGTATCAAAAACACAAATTTCCAAGGAAGTATTCGTAAGTTTTGTGAAGAATTTTTTTTTTTTTTTTTTTAACTTTTATTTGCAATCTATCCTTAGGATAATAAACAAATTTTGTGAAGGATATTCTTCATAACAGGATAGAAAATTTTTTTGTGAAGAATTAGAAGAAAAAGAATTTGTAATTAATAATGACAGTACCATTTCAACCTCACTGGAGACAATGAGTGTTTCAACAACCGAAAGTTCTGCTTTGTGCAAATCTTATCAGCAAAACGCGACAAACAAAACAAATCTAAAAATAGAAAAGTACAAAAACAAACACTCAGCATCAACTCTTTAACAGTTACTTGGGCTCAAACCCAGACTAAACCAACATGCACCAACCACCCGACAAAAACAATTACAGTGCCAACCTAAAGTTGGGTGAACCAAAATACATAATAATAAAACGAAACGATAACGAATCTTTCGCAAATGTATCACCAAATGCAATGGTGAAGTCGAATCTTGCAAAACAACCAGAGACGGCGCACTATTGCTCAAAACGAAAAACAAACTTCAAGCAATGAAACTATTAAGGCTAACTAAAATGACTGACATCGATATAACAGCATCTGAGCACAAAACATTAAATTTCACAAAAGGAGTTATATACTGCAACGAGCTACGAAACATAAGTGAAACGAGAACATTGGAAGAACTAAAAACTTAAAACGTCACAGAAATCAGGAAAACTATGAAGAAACAACAACACCATGAAACATCGAACAACATTAATACCGAAGACAAATCCACAACCCTTGTTGAAACTGGTTTAATCACAATAACATTCGGAGCATTACAATTACCAGAATCACTGAGAATTTGATATGAAACTATTCGTGTACGCCCGTATATCCCACTCCCGCTACGATGCAAAATATGTCTTCGATTTGGACATCCAACGGCGGCATGCAAAGGCACAGAAACATGCAACACAAATATCATCAATAGCGCTAAAAACCGCAAAACCTGCTCAAACAATCCACACATCGACCACCGTCACAGCCCACTAGATGGCAAACGCCCAACATTCCAAAAACAACAGGAATTAACCGCAATGAAATCCACCGAAAGGTCAACTTTTCAAAACTGCACTCAACATATACTTTACACGCCACGGCCAACAAACAAGAAACAGCATATGCCAAAACGCGTGCAGACCTATCAGTCAACTCACAATCATCAATTACTCATACAACACACATCACACAGCCCGAAACAATATCCAACAACAATCTACAAAACCAACTAAACACCACTCACACACAATACCATCAACAATTCAACAACATCAACCATATCATGAACCTGAATACATGGAAATAGACAGCACACCTATCAATAAGCTAAGAACATATACAGCCCAAAGTACAGATGATCTAAAATTAAGACTCTTTTTCAAAAGACAAACCTAGTTCTCTAACCGCTACCCTTAAGCCTAACAGCCAAAAAAAAAACAAACTTCCAAGAAAAGCAAACACACAAACAACAACAAATTAAAAAAAATACAAATAAATAAATAAACAATCTAATAAACAAATAAATAGATAAACAAAAAAATTATTAGTAAATAACAATTAAAAACAAATAATTAAAAAAAATCAAATTATATTAAAAAACATGACCCTCACAATAATGCAATGGAATATGAATGGATACATAAATAACCACAATGAACTGCTTAACCTAATAAATCAAAATAGCCCAAAAATTATAACCATTCAATACCCTTATGCAATAACCTAGAAGCAATAGGCGTAGAAATCCATTTAGCACAAAAATGTAACCTCATATCAACATATATCCTACCCAATAAAAAATTCACACGATCCGACCTAGAAACAACATTTCCAATTTCCAACACCCCCACACTAATAACAGCGACTTTAACAGCTGGAACAGCTGTTGGGGCTCCCCAAAAGACAACCAAAGAGCGATCACTTTCCAATTGTGTTGCTTATGTTTCCAAACCAAAAACAAAATGCTCATATTCAACCAGGACAGAAGATTCAATACAAAGAATGCAAACTGGGAAAATTTGGAAAAAACACTAACAACCTCAGCTTAGTAACCCCAATCTCCATCAATATAAACCAAGAAAGCGGCAATATTAACAAAATAATTATCCAAAGCGCATTGCGTACCCCTCACAAAACCTCTCAATAAACAAAAAAGTACCATGGTGGAAAAAAGAACTCGAATCTCTAAATCAACAAAAAATCAAACCTGGAAATTACTAAACAAAAACATTAACCAAGTTAATATAATAAGATACAAAAAAATAACGCTAAATACCGAAGAGACATACGTAAATCAAAAGCAGACAGCATCCAAGATCTTATATTAAACATTTCTCCCAACTCAAGCTCAGAAGCTATATGGTCAAAAATAAGAAAATTCTGCGGTCTTCACAAAAACACGGCAAAACACTGCATAAAAGATAACAAATCAAATAACATTATAACAGAATCAACTGAAGTCGTAAATACCTTTGCTGAACACTAGTCGACCGAATTACTAGATAGCAAGTTTTCAACACAGAGAGCCAAACAACAATCACAAATGACAACCTACAAAAAAACGGCCTTCATGGAACAGAAGATAGCCTCGTTAGAATCGAATTCAGCTCTAAACAGCCTGAAAGGACATACCCCAGGCATTTACAAAATCAACTATGCAATATTTAAAACTAAACAAGAAAAAGCAAATATATTATCATACAGACCAATAGCCTCAAACTCATGCTTCTCCAAAATATTGGACAAAACAATAGCGAAAAGACTGTGGTGGTTTGTCACATCCAACAAACTACTTAACAGTCACCAACTTGGTTTAAAAAAAGGAAAGTCTGTTACAGACTGCCTACTTTTTATAGACGCTCTAATCAACTAGGCCCTTTCCGCAAAAAGGCACATATCAGTCATCTCCCTCGATTTTGCAAAAGCTTTTGAAAAAATAGGCATCCACACACTAACAAACCAAATGACGAAATGGAAGAGCGGACCAAAAATTCTCAGTGAAAACAAATGGCAAATACTCTAACATTTCTAATAACATCACCGACCCGGTGGGGGTATTTTATTTGCCAGTCCGGCCAGCTATGCCCCTTTTCATAGCAAGTTTTGTCAGTGATGAAATAGAATCTACAGTCAAAATGGATAGAAGTTGAAAAGAAATGTACATTTATGTTAATATAAGTCTAAAACTAAATATTATACTAACAAAATTAAGATATGAAAGTGAAAATTATAACATAGGTTAGGTAAAAAGAGGAAGGTATAGAAATAGATGGCAACCACTGCTCCGGTGGGGCGAATATTTAGCCATAGCTGAGAGTGATCAGTGATTTGCCGAAGATATGCTGAAAGCAAAGATTTTATTGGGGGAAGAGAGATTTCAGAGGAGAATACGTGATATAGGGTATTATATTGAGTGCATAATACCCGAAATGAATTGTGCACGTAGACAAAAGGAGAGGACAGTAGTTTCTAGTAGGTCGAAAGGGGACAAAGAAATTTGGACGACCTAGAAGAAAAGGTGAATCTATGTCGCCAACAATTAGCTTATGTAGAAAAACAACACCAAGTATTGTTCTACGATTTGTTAGCGACGGGAGATTCAGGAGTAAAAGCCTACTACGACGGTAAACTAAGATTGGTATCCCAGTTTAAACCACGTAAGGCAAAAAGCAAAAATTGCTTTTGAACGGACTCTATCCGATCCTATTGAATTTTATACTGCAGACTCTAAATGCATGAGCAGTATTCCAGGATTGGACGTACCAAAGATATGTATAGAAGTTTAGTTGTAAAAGGGTCGTTAAACTCTTTTGACCACCGTTTAATAAAACCTAGGGCTCCCTTAGCTTCGTTTACGATAGTGGATATGTGACTATTGAAACTTAGCTTAGAGTCCAGAAGAACACCAAGGTCTTTAACAGCCTTAATGCGTTGTTAAGGGAAATTGTCTATGGTATAGCTAACTACATGGGGCATAGTACGGCTAAACGTCATAAACATACACTTAAAAGAATTTAAATACAACTGATTGGCTGAACACCATAGTTGAATAGAATTTAAATCGTCCTGTAGGCTAGAATGATGTATATGATGTATATACCCGTTGCACAATGGAATCCCACAAGGATCACCACTATTAGTCATTTTATACCTAATTGCCTTTAATAGCCTAGCAGACGAAATGGATACCGACAAAAAATAAAAGTCATAGCTTATGCAGACGACTTCAACATACTAATAGACCTAAAAATGCACAAAAAACCTCAACATAAGCCTCAACTGATTATTCACAGATTATTCATATAGAAACATGGTGCACATCCATAATAAAAGTAAGCACATATGCCGAAAACAAAATTGCATCTGCACAATATCAACCAACACAGCGGTAATAAATGAAGTCAAGGAACTTTGTATTTTGGGGCTTACTTATACAATTAGTCAAAAGTATATGTATATAAAAAAATAGACGTCGGCCTCCTATGGAACTACAGCAAAATCCTTGTTAAGACCAATAAAAACACCCTTAAACACGGCAATCCGAGCAGCATTATGACTTTTCTACACAACACCAACAAATAACCTCTACTTCAAATCAAACATTTCCCCAGTAGAAATAAGAACTAAGCAACTACAGGCTAAAATATTCAAAACATTCATTCATTCTTAAGACTCTCCCTTAAACGAAATTATATAGCATACAGAAATTCAGTTATCAAAAGATGTTTAGACATATATAAATAACGACACAATACGCGCTTACCTAAATCCGGGACTTAATAACAAAACATTATCCACAGATAAAAATTCTTTGGGTTCCAAGTCACATTGGAATAAAAACCATCGAAATTGCAGACAAAGCACCCAAAACAGCAAACATCTCACCCCTCATAACAATACCAAACCTTAACCGAGATGACATTAACAGAAACATAAAACACTCCCTAACAAACACAAACCAAAACGTAATTGACAACACCTCAAATTGGTATAAAACAAGAAACCAAAAAAACACTCACATCGAACATTACCTTACCGCACCTACCATAAAAACTTACGCAGGAAACAAATAACAAACATTATCAGACTCAGACTCGGACACACAAGGATTACACACAAACACAAATTTCTCCAATATACCGTCAATTATTGCCAATACTGCAACAACAACACACCCACGTCAGTCATTTACATCATAAACGCATGCAGTGCCTTCTAACAATAGACAATATAATTATAATAAAGAATTCCTTCAAAAAAAAAAAAAAAATAACAATAATAAGAATAACAATAATAAGAACGAAAATGTTAACACATAAATATGTAGTATGTAAATATGTAAACACATAGACTAAATGCCACAAAAATTATCAACTTACCTTAATCACATAGACTTAATGCCACTAAAATGAACTACTTAATCTTACACAGAATCACAAAGTCAGTCGGAAGCCCTAGCAGCTAAATTTGTATTTAATGACCGATTATATATGGCACTTGTTAAATATGATATTTTACTGTTATAAAATTGGTCGCACAACAAGAAAATTTTTATGAAGATAACGACCGATCTAACAAAAATTATCAAACAACATTTACAAGTGAGAATATTAAGAAAAATCGAAATTGCCGTAGTCAGAATTAGTCAGCAAACTCCCATAACCTACACTACAGAAATAATTATTCAAACAAGAATCATTCACAATATCATAATAATCCACATAGCCATTATAATCATAATATTAATTACAGTCAGCAACGACCACATAATAATAATTTGAATCAACATTCCTAACATTCGAAAAATTTTCAAATGACAGCCTCAATTGAAGGAAATACATTGGATTGTACCAAAAAAGAAAGAAGCCCGAAAAAGAAAAAATACAGGGTAGTAATAGACAATCGCGGCCTTAATGAGATCACGATAAATGACAAATTCCCAATACCCAACATGGAAGTAATATTGGACAAGTTAGGTAGATGTCAATATTTTACAACTATTGACGTGCCAAAAGGCTTTCATTAAATTGGAATGGATGACGCCTCGATAAAGAAAACAGCATTCTCAACAAAGACTGGCCACTACGAATATACTCGAATGACCTTCGGGTTAAAGAATGCTCCTGCCATATTTCAGCGTTGCATGAATAACGTTTTAAGAGATTTGATTGGAAAAGATTGCTTAGAATACTTAAATGATATTGTCGTATACTCAGCTTCGCTTAACGAACACATAAAAGCAATACGAAAAGTATTTGAAAAACTACGACAGTCAACCCTTAAACTTTAATTAGTCAAGTGTGAGTTCATTAAAAAGAAACTGAATTCCTTGGTCTTATAATCAGAATAGATGGTATTGAACCAAACCCAAATAAAACTTCTGCAAATAAAAAGTTTCCATTACCCAAGACAAGTAAGCAAATTAAGTAATTTTTAGGTATGTGTGGATTTTACCGAAAATTTGTACCCAACTTTGCAAATATTGCAAAGCCAATAACTTCAGGCTTAAAGAAAATTTGTACAATACATTTTAGGAATCCTGTTTATATTCAGGCGTTTCAGAAACTAAAATTGCTAATAATTAATGACCCAATTTTAATTTACCCCGACTTTAAGACGCAAGCAATGTCGCATTAGGGTCTGTACTCTCGCAAGATAATAAACCAATTTGTTTTGCTAGTAGAAAACTGAATGCGCATGAACAAAATTATAGTCCGATAGAAAATTTGAAATTTTTAGAGACCACAAACCTATAGTTTGGCTCAGTAAATTAAAATATCCAAACGAAAAACTTTAATAATGGGAAATACAACTTTGCGAATATAACTTCGATATTAAATATTTACCCGGTAAATCAAATCGCGTAGCAGATGCTTTGTTTAGAATTCAGATATCCAAAGAAGAAATAATGTTAGCAGAAAATAGTACATCAGGGGAAGAAACTCAAGGTTTAACAAGGGCTACAGTATATAGTGGATCTGAAGACAATGATAATTATATTCAAATTACAGAAAGACTTTTAAGCCATTTCAACAGACAAATTCAACTCATTAAGTCTACAAGAGATCATCGAAGCGTAATTCGTTATTTTACGAAGACCCGCACTATGGTATATATAGAAAAAACAAAAGAAATGGTATTAAAATTACTCAGAATAATGTTTTTTACATAGAAAACGAAAGTAATTTTATAACAATACAAAGAGAATATATAAAATTAATTAAATCCAAAATTAAAACTATAAAAACTAAAATTTTTTTAACATAATAAAACAACAAATTTATTTATCTTGCTATGATTTATATTCAAAATTCGCCACATTGATAAAAGTGAAAGGAAGAGATTGGCTAGAAACAAAAAGAGCCTTATTAAACGTTTTCAACTTTATGGGAAAACCGCAGATAATTAAGGCAGATAAAGATACATCTTTTATGAGCTTTGCAATTAAACAATGGTTAGAAAAAGAAAATGTAGAAATTGTTATTACTACAAGCAAGACAGGTATAGCAGATATCGAAAGATTACATAAAACTATAAATGAAAAATTTCGAATTATTAATACAGACTAATGGAATAATAATACAGAAAATGTGGAATCAATAGTGGAAATAATTATGAATACTTATAATCATAAAATGATACACAATTCAACTGGACAAACTCAAGCAGCAATCTTTTTATATTCAATATTTTATATTTATATTGACACTCGATATCGCCAAACGCCAGATGCAAGATTGAAAATTGCAAACCCATTTAGACAAACAGGCAAAATTACACAGTTAGATGATAAACATTTCGAAGAAGAAAATAAGGGCAGAAAAATAGAACACTACAAAAAGTAAATTCATTTGGATCTTTTTGCTCATGTTCACCGTACTAACTCATTCGGCCATATGCACTTTCACTAAAATCACAAATTCTGACTACATTCGGTATATCGAACCTAATTTTATTATCACTCGAAATTGAACTAGAACAATCCTGTATCAAAATTGCGACTCGAAGAAAATTAAAATGGAAGTTAATCATATGATAAAAAAATATATAAATGCATTATGGATTTATTATATCTATCAAGCTGAAATTATCAGTAAGATAGTAAGTAGAATATTGTATACACAGAATAATGTAACACGAACTGCACCAATACCCTACCAAGAAATCAAAGAAGCAATATGGTTAGATTTAGAAAAAAATAAAATTTTCAAAATTATAACAATCATTAATTATAAGCATAATCTTAATACTTACCTATACGATTTATAAATTCAAAAGTTTATCAAAAAAAAACGGAAGATACCAATAATGCAGAAAACGACCAAATTGAATTACAATCTATACCAAAAATGTACTTACAAAGTTAATCATAATTCTTTTTTTATATATTTTCTATATTTTTGTATTTGCTTAAACATTATATGGTTAATTATTATACGACCAAGAATATTTGTACGCATGAGGACATGCTTTATTTAGGTGTGGAGAAGTGACATATTCAGTATTCACCCTTCCCTTTTTCACTATATTAATACCCACTGTCCAACCATATTTTAACACCCTCATGCCCACTGTAGTTTACAACGCGAGATTTGCAAACACTGTTATCTCTTTTGAATAACGGATCATTCCTTTGTCTTTACCATATGCTTATTGTCACGTACGCCAGCATCGTTATCTGTTAGCGAGCAGGTGTCTGTCCACTCTTTTGCTTTTGGCACATGCCAATGGTCACGTAAGCCAGCGTTAGATCCCTTTAAATAGATTATAAGCCACTCTTTGCAAGTTAGTCTTAAGATCACTAACAACAAAACCACATTGAATGAAAAATAAATCTTAAAAGGTTTAAAAGTTACAAGTATTTTGATTGGATCGGGACTCCACCACATAATTATATATAGATGGGGAAATGTTATGTGCAAGTAAAGATTTCAAGCTTTCATTTTATTTCCTTTATTCAACGGACCAGACCGTTTGCATATCTCGCGAGAACTAAAACTGCTGCATCCAGAATGCTGACGCTGCGACTCGTGCCCGGTGTCCAATTCTCGCGATGCCAACAGCGGCGCAGTGACGAATTATTTCGTCAGCAAAGTGGTGGTCAACTTGTGCATCTTATTGTCGGTGTTTGTTGACTTTGCAACAGCTTATTCAATCTTGCTGTTGCCGGGTGATCTGGTCAACTCCTCCCTCGTTAAATGCGAGGCCGTCCTCGGACTTCTATAAGTTCTCGATGATGGTCAGTATATCGTATTGCCCGTGAGTTGCCCGATGTTTCCTGTAGGTTTTAAGAAACTCATAGCAGCTGACCAATAGTATAATTACGCTCAATCCGGATATTACAGGTTGCCTTAGCAATACCTTGTTAATCTCTCCAATGTCGCTATTTACAAGGACTGTATCATCAATTATCAATTATGATGACACCTTCATCGATGAGGGAGATTGGTTCCAGGTGGATTGGTCTTGTAGTGCAGTGTGCTGTGCCGCCCGAGTTTAGTTGTTGGGCGCATGTTGTGTAGGGTAACTTCCTACAAAACGTAGTGGTGAGAGTCACGCTGCAAGTTCCAACCGGAAGTACTTCGTTGCCGCAGTCTGCAATGGTGTTTTCATCTGCGAGGTTTAGGACTTTTAAGTTATGCTGAACGGGGTACATAATGATTTTTTTTACAAGTTACGTTAGTCTTAGGATATTTGATTAAAAAATATAGAAAATCATCGCTTAATAAAACTTTAATTAATGCTACCTCCATCAAGTCTGTTACAGTAATGTGCGTAGAAAGCTCATCAATTATGTTCTGTAAATCATTTGAATCCAATTTGGCTAGGCTTGTAATCTTTGTGAGTGTTACTGACAGCACCTACGCTTCGAGCTCTGAGATTAAAATTCTATTTTTTTATAGCAAGGTTTCATAGAGATGTTCAGTGTTGTCTTGTGAGTTTTTTGAGTTTTTTATTAATATATTTACCGAGTTTGTTAACTTATTTTTCTGATCCTATGTCTTGTATTTATTTCAATCTGTCTATTTTGAGAATCAATGAGCTCTTTCTCTGTAAGTTTCTGTCCTTTGATGTCGTCAAAGTCCGGAGTCCCCTCTACTACTTTTAGTACCGTTCCTAGCAGGTTTATCCTTTTGTCATGTCTGTGGTGTATGTTAATTGTGGCGAGCAGGGTTTCAGCGTGTCGTATGTCGGAAGTCAATATCTGTTTCATGTGTGAATGTGGAAAATCGCCCTTTAAGCTTTCTGTCTCTTTTATTATTTCCGCTTAAGATGTCAAATTTGTTAAACGTTTCAAGTATCGGTATTCCGTCCATAATGTTATGTCTCCGTCTATGATTGGTATGTAGTCCGCGTTCGAGTAGTCGGTCAGTTTGGCTGCAGTCGTAGTGATGAAAAGTAGCATTATTAGTCGTTATTTTAAGTTGTCCTTGTGACCCAACCTTCCTTTTTATTAAGACTGTGGTCCCCAAGTCTGCTTCTATGGTTTCTTCAGCATACAAGGGAGTAAGTTTATTTTCTAATCTTTTGTTCGATTTTACAAGTACTTTATCCCCTACTTGAAAATGTCTCTTTCGTCTTTCTTTGTTTAGTCTTTGCATTTGAATTTCTTGTGCTTTAAGTACTTTGTTTCTTATTTCTGTACTTAGTCCTGATGGGAACATGTGTAAGATGTGAATAGGTCGCTTGTTTGTGATTGAATGTATCGTTCTATTGTATTCTATAGTTGCTTGTAATATAAGGACAATGGTGTCTGTGTTTTTTCTCTCAGATTTTAAACACCTGGCGATTTCTTAAAGGGTACTGTAAAACCTCTCCACTTGACCATTCGAGGTACTATGAAGTGGGAGGCGTTTATCATTTGGAGCTGTAGGATTGCTGACTGTATGTCTGTTATTGTTTTGGAGGCAATAGGTTGAAAAATGGCAAATTTTGAAAATTTGTCGACGCAAGTAAGAAAATATTTCATGTCTTTCTTGTCCTACGCAGAAGGGGATGGGTGTTTCTCCCAATACCTGCCTTTGTGGATGGCGGTCGTATTTTCCTCTTTCACAAATTTTGCAATTAGCAACAATCTCGTTAGCGGGGTGTGTCATTTTAGGAAAGAAATATTCATCTAGAATATGTTTTACATTCTCTTGTGCCGCCCTGTGTGCCCTATTATGCTCTGTGACCACTATTTCCCTCTGTTCGTTTTTTTCAGAATGTCAGTAACCAGTCGTTTCGTATGATAGAATTTTGTAGTTCGAAATGTTTCTATTAAGTTATGTTGAATGAATGCCAATATCGGCAGTTCGCAGAAGATTGAGTTTACAACATCTTTTTTTCCAACATCGGACAGCCTTTGAAATAGTGTTTTTCTGTCTGTGGAATTAATAAAGTGTATAGTTTTTCTCCGAAGATTATAATAGTTCGGTCTGAATCTATTTCGGCGTTTTCTATTATTATTTGGTTTCGGAAACTGTTGCAGGTGTAAGATGGCTTGCTATGAATAGTAGCGATATCGGACTGTATGTCTTCTTCTAGTGCGTGTATTTTTTGTCGGGAAAGCGCGTCTGCAACATAATTTTCTTTTCCTGGTTTGTAAAAAATTTGGGCATTATGTTCGTCGATAAAAGCTTTCCAGCGCTTTATTTTTGCATTCGGGTTTCGGTCCGACACAGAAAATGTTAGGGGTTGGTGGTCGGTGAAGATATTCAAATTTTTTACTCCGTATAAATAATTTCTGAGATTTTTCGGAGCCTACACTATGGCAAGCAATTCCCTTTCATTTGTAACGAAATGCATCTCCCTATCTTTTAGAGAGCTTGATATCATGGCGATGTTTTTCCCGTCCTGAGAGAGGACTGCTCCCAAACCTAAAGATGAGGCGTCTGTTGTTAAGTCAAGTGGTTTCGATTCGTCGGGATAGAGTAACATTACATTTTCGGATGACAAAATGTTTTGTTTGTCAAATTTAACTGGCATTTTTTTGACTGTGCCGCGCGTACTTTTCCGTTGTCCCCTTTCAGAATATCACTTGAAGGTTTTGCTATTGTCGCAAAGTCTTTAATGAAACACCTATAGTATAGTATAGTAGTATAGTAGTAGGCCAAGAAAGGACCTGACATTGAACAGTGTTGTTCATAATTACGAATAGCTTCTACTTTTTTAGGGCAAGTTGTAATGCCCCCGCGTGATACAATGAAACCCAAGTATTCGATAAAATCTTTGAAAAATTTTGATTTTTTCCGCGATACTCTTATGTTTGCCTCATACAATCTGTCCAAGACTAATGCTATATGTTTTACGTGATCTTCCATATTTTCCGAGTATATTATTACGTCATCAACGTAAACGTAACATGATTTCCCAGTTTGTTCTCTGAGTATATTGTCGATTGTCCTCTGAAAAAACTTGGTGAATTTTTTAGCCCGAAAGGGAGTCATATTTCGCATTTTCTACCTAAAAAGCTGTCTTCTCACTATCTTTTTTCTGCCACTAAAATTTGGTAAAAGTCTGATTTTCAGTCTAACGTCGTAAAGTATTTTGTTTATCCCAAGTTAGACAAAATGGAGATTACGTTGGGTATTTATCATCTATTGTTTTAAGTTTAATTTTCTGAAATCTATAACAAGGCGCTTTTTAGTATTTCCATGTTCGTCCGTTCCTTTTTTATCAACAACCCAAACGGGGTTGTTATATGACGACCTGGATGGCCTTTTTATGCCATCTTCTAAAAAGTTTTGGGTTTCTGAGTTTACATATTCTGTTACACATAAGGGATACGGATTTATATATATTTTATCATTATACTTTGTTTTTATTAATTGAATCTTCTCCTAATTATGAGACTAACAATAAGTTTACAAATCTTATAGATAATCATTTACTAACAGTTTAATTGGACTGTAATGTGATTGCACGACCCTAGAGTCTATCGCTCGGTTGGTAGGTCATTATGACGAAAACGGGAAGGTTGCGCAGTCGAACCTTGTTAAACCTCTCGCTTGCTTGCTATAGTACTTTTCGTTGTGTTCAGCTATAACATCTCTGACTGATTAAATTTTCAAGTCTCTTTCTATGTTGTCGTTTCGAACATACCAAACATACCACCAGACTGGACTCTCTGAATAATATCAATATTGCTGGCATTCCCCCATAATTGGGAGCCATATGTCCATATAGGTTTTAGCACAAAATTGTAGAGCAGGACCTTGTTGTCTAGACTAAGAGGCGAGCCGGCGTTAATAAACTAATGGAAGCTTTTGGCTTTTAGTTTAAAATGTGTTCTCTTCACTTCAATGTGCCTGCGCCATGTGAGTCTTCTGTCGAGGTGGACTCCTAGATATATCACTTCGTTTGCTTGCGGGAGTGCGGTGTTGTTTTATGTAAGCGTTGGGCAATTTTGCCCGTTCAGAGTGAACGTAACGTGCTTGCATTTTTGTTCGATTACTTTTATTTGCCAATCAGCCATTTTTCTAGGTCGAACAGATGAAGTGCTAGTTGCGCAGATGCTTAGGGGCATTTGGAGTGGCTGAGAATAGCTGTATCATCAGCAAAGGTATATGTTGTAAGTCGTGTGCTTGTTGGGATGTTTGCTGTTTAAAGTACGTATAATTTTGGCCCAAGTACACTACCTTGGGGAAATCCAGCTCCAATAGTATGATCATCGGACAAAGCAGTGTTGGATCTAACTGCAAATTTTCTGTCGTAGAGGTATGACTCTGAAAGCTTATGCGTGTTTCTATGTAGAATTGCTTTGATTTTATACATTAGGCCTTCCAACTAAACTGTTTCGAGTGCTTGCGAGACGTCCAAAAATATTGCAGTGCAGTATTCCCGATTTTCGAAAGCGTTTCGTATTTCTGCTGTTATACGATTGACCTGCTCAATAGTTCC
>SCDZ01001015.1:2142-18309 GCA_004143845.1 Drosophila lacertosa | reverse complement strand
GAGTATTGCACAGTCAGTAGCACTCTATTGCAACGTTCTTATCTTCACACAATCTCCGGTTTTATTAATTTTTTTGTGAAACACCGCTGAACTTGCCAACCAAGCCGGGCGTTATCTCATGACTTATTTTTGGCCGATTAGGCAACTGAACAACGAATTTAGAATATATTGAAATTTCATGCTGAGCACAAATTGATAACCTCGGTGGACATTAACATTTTTTTTAGTTTAACATGCAGGCTGACGACGCAGTTGAAATACAGATGATGAGATGTCGCTTGGATCATGTACTCAGCCCTGAGTTCCGGCGGCTGTTGCATAATAATTAACTCACCGTCTGTCTGATCCTGGTCTGTACGAATGGGCACCAGATATTTGTCCACGAACTTGTCGCCGGCTGTGAAGGCGCCATCGATGCGATCCGCTGCGTATGTTGTTAGCGGGTTATCGAGCACCGCATTACCAATTTGTTTAACTGAATCCGCACGCTTGAGCACTGGCCGGACCAGATGATCGGACATGTATTCCTTGGTGTTCCAGTACATCTTCAAGCACAAAATTATGGTCTACGTAAGCGAATCTCAAGCCATTTTGGCGCGCTAACGAATGCCACTTACCATTTCGGGCGGCAGATAGACCAACGGTATGCGCTGCTCCAATATGTCCAGGCTCTTGCACACCACATTGTCCAGGCGTTTGATGGGCATCTCGAACAGCTTGACGGCCGGCTGAACGGTTTCGTAGGCAGCACTGATTGTTGCCTCGGCCGTCTCAAAATACCAACTGAAGAGGCGATTGTTGTTCTTGACCTTATCGTAAATGTGTTCGACTCGTTTAACACTTGATTCCACCAAGGGAATCGATGTGATGCGATCGATGGCCTCCATGTGCAGTCCACCGCTCATTGTTGCAGTTGCTTTAGCGGATTCAACACATATTAGGTTTCCACTTAGTCGTGGATTTTGCGCTCGGTACTTACCCATGAGAGATGACGATTTGACACTTAAAATATTGCTTATTGAATGATTCCTTGGAACGGAAAAGATTTTATTTCTTTGCACAAGCACGGCGTGTTTTAAGTTAGTATTGAGCACTGGGAGAGCGCACTTCCCTTTTAAACGGGCTTCGAATTGAGACTGCGCCCAATTTGCACTGGCCGCTCCATAGACATTCTGGACGTCGGGCTCGCCATGCACGGAGTGACCTTTACCGCCCAGTGATAAGCACGACGCGATCCGCACTCAAAAGTGTGTACCTAGACAATACTTATCAACAACATGCCATTCGTCGAAGTTAAATAAGTTCCAAAGTGCAATCAGAAACGGATTCCAATAATCCCAACGAAACTAGGGACTCCATAGACGCGAACGTGAATCATTTGACTGCTACACAATTTGTATTGTATCTTAATTGCTTGTTGCTAAAACAATTAGGTTTTAGGACCTAAGTCAAGAAATTATGATGAAAGAGATTAAAGTGCATTTCAAGCAGACTTGCGTTCGTGTTACTAATTATTGACGAGGGTGTTCGGGGTTCGAGTTAAATGGACTACAGCAGATAACGGTCTGAGTGGGCGTTGTTTACTTTTGAAGACACTAGACAGCGTTATATTTAGCGCAACGGTATTTTCTTGCTCGCAAGCTTGAGCTAAAGTTGTTGCTAAGTTGTGATTTCTGTAATCAGCCAGACATTTTAATTACAACATAAAACGGTTAAGAGTAAATATATTTAATCAAATGACTTGTCTGCAGGCTGTCTGTCTGTGGTAAAGTTGAATTTTGATCACTGGACCAGACGTCGCCTTGCGCAAATGCAATTCAAATTTTAACTGAAACTACAAAACTTATCGATTGGATCTAGTTGAATGGCTTGGTCAGTGTTTGAAAATGCCACATAAGGAGTTCAGTGTTGCTTAGCGTAAGCGCTGTAGTTGGTTAATTTGTTTGTTGCGTGTTTTAAGTGCTTAAGTTATCTCCTAATATAAACCTGTTTAGTGGTTGTGTTCTATTAAAATAATGTTTACATAGAAAAGTTTATATATTGTAATTTCAGCATGAACATATATTTAAGTTTATGTTGCCTTTTAGGCCTCTCTAGCGTGGGTCAGTACAACAACTAAGGCTTTAGCCACACCCAAGCCTACAATCGAGGCTTGATGTGATTCATTGGGAATTTAAAAATTTTGTAAATTCGTGAATTTTAATTACAGCCGTCGCACAATTCAACCAGGTGGAACAGCGCAACTGTATTATTCCCAAAATACTGCAGGGCTCATGGTTCTCATGGGAGGTCGGCTTGCCCACCCAAACGATTATCGATGCCACCTCCATGTCGACGCGTGGTTACTGCATCAATTACAAACGAAATCACGGCGATGAGTACTCGTTTGTGTTTAAGGAGCGCTCCGTGAACTGTTATCATTGCGTACGCACGATAATACGCACATTGAATATATTTGAGAAATTCGAGGGTCCTTGTGTGGGTCTGCCGCCTGGCCAGGAACCCACCGTTGAGAACGTGTGCAGGGGCATAAAGGATGATCAACAGCTGATCACCTTATTCAATGAAAACTTTGTGCCAATTAACTGCCGCTCGTCTCTCGAAGGTGTATGGCATTTTACTTATCAGGCAAGTCTGTTCATCTAGTTTTAATTCGGTTGAAAACTAATTGTAGTTAAATATTGTTTTTAGAATCGATTCCGCTTTACGGGCGTGTGCAATAAGCCAGATGCACGTATTCAATCCTGCCAAACGGCTGGCACACAGTTTCTTATACAAAATCAAAAGTTCAACATCACTTATCAGAAGTGCGAGGGCATGGAGGGCACCTTCAGCGGCACCGTGGAATTCAGCTGTCTGGGCGATTGGTTTGTGGGCAAGAATCATTACTTTGCTGTTGCCAATACGAAAGAATCCCGTAAAGATGAGAAATACCGTTGCTTCCTTAAAAATCGAGATGACGATCTTTATGTGGGTGTCTCCATCACTGCCGAGTGTAATACACTCAAAACACCCGAAAATTCGCCAGAGAGACTGAAGATGACGCCTGTGAAAGCTGAATTCGTTGAGCCCGGCTGTACGCTGCCCCAGAACTTCTCTGGCGAGTGGGTGAACACGGCCAACATAGATGCAGATGTGTCCATAAGTGAAACGCATATTAACGAGACCTATTATCCCGACAAGGCTCGATACCGCAAGACAATTTACGTGTGCCGGGAAAGACGTGGTAACCGTGTTATGATGGCGCGTCTCACCGTCGATGGCTGTCAAAAGGATTACGTGTGCTTCGACTTTATGCCCAGACATCACAATATCATACGCTATCGCAAAGGCTTGGCTGTTATTAAAGATGATTTTAGCACAGTGTGCTCTTGGGTACAGTTTCCCAATTCCGAAGCCTGGAAATACGATTTGTTCTTAGCGAGAAATCCTGTTCCTGTCCGGTGTCCAGTCGCTGGCAAGTTTAACTTTACACAAAGAGGCGAGCATCCCTTTAAAACAAGGTGAGCATATGGTGTACTTATGTCTATAAACATGAGGCTAACTAGTTTGTCATGTTTTTTAGAATCCTTGGTGGCGTTACTCTGAGTCCACGTCCCGACATCCACTGCAAGCAAAACATATCTGATTTATCAGTGTGCGATACGGACCAAAAGGAACTGGCTGTCGATGAGAACTATTGCTTGTCTGTGGATCATTTGGGTCGACCTGTTGATATCTACAGTGATCCGGATTATCGCATGAAATGCATTGGCTTTTGGAAGGAAAATCTGAAATCCTATCTTATTACCTACGACGATCTGGACCCGCTATCCAAATACCGTTGCTGGGTATATCAGCGTGCCGACCTCAACCGCGTCCTTATGTCCCAAGCAGTGGGCGCATTCTGCAAGCTTAGTCAAGACGTCACCTCATGGAATCATTCCGAGGGCGCTGCTGTCGCCATTGATGCCGTGGAGTACGAACGTGAGCGCGACGATTGCCCGATGTATTTCGACGATGGCTTGAACCCCTGGCGACCATCAGATGCTTCGAATATTGTGTTCGACTGGGACTTTTACAAAGCCGGTGCAAATCGCTTGGCTTCCGTAATTAATGCGCCAGCTGCCTGTGCCATTAGCGCTGTTTATGCGCTAGCCAGGTATTTAGTCGCCCCATAAGTTTAGAGTGTATTTACAGTACCGTCCATTATAATCGAACCGTGAAGTTTATTTTTTTTAGAAATATGTAATTATGTGCCTTTGTAATGCAATGAAACTAACGAAAATAGTTAACACATTTGACACTTATATATGTAGTTAATAAGAACACATTATAATTAGAGCTTTTACAACTCAGAATTATGTATATCTGAAAATCTCTATATCAATTTTTACATACCGTCCACAAATGAATCTCAAATGTTTTGTACAAAAGAATAAAGCTGCTTCATAAATTTTATAACATTCTAATCGTTTTTTTTTTTAATATACAAACTATAATTAGCAGCTGTAATCATGCCTAAATATTTTCTCCAAATCTCCAGGCTTAAATGTTTGCGATAGCATTTGAAAAATTCTTATACTTGGGCGGAACCGATAACAATTTAAACGATAAGTGTGAGCGATGCGATTAATAGTTGACATCGAGTTGTTCAGTGCTGGGAAATTCTGTCAGAGCCTCAGAAGTTGGATATTTAAGTCAATAACAAGTTGTATTATAATTTGCTCAAAATTTTCCGATTACAAAAAAATAGATAATGTTGTCATCTGTTTTAATTCGTAGTGCAATCCGGGGCAATGGTACGTATAACACAAATTTGCATACGCTAAGCATTTTAACTGACATCTGTTTGCATTATATAATCTGATCGTTTGGTATACCGACAGCCACAAGCCTTATTAAATCCGTGCGTCTCACGCCACTTAAGGCTTACTCCACAGTTGTTGCTAACACGCAACGTGAAGGTCTGACAAAGTCTCTTGCAGTGACCAAGAGAATAGCGGTATATATATGAGCACTCTATCACAAGATTTTGATTAACCAGATAATCCTGTTTTTAGCCGATGGCCATGCGCGAGATTTCAGTAAGCGCACCCAAAATGGCCTCGCCGACTAGTAACCACACTAGCTTGTGGACCATTGAGCGCGTGATATCTGCCGGACTTCTGGCCGTTATTCCTGCGGCTTTTATCGCACCTTCCCAGATATTGGACGCCCTTTTAGCCATATCTGTCGTAAGTCACACCCATTGGTAAGATGAACAATATAAGCCAAACTCTTTGATTTAAACTCACGGACTGAGTCTTTTCTTGCAGGGGTGTTGAAGCCATGGTCGTGGACTATATGCGTCCAGCTGTCGTTGGCAACGTTTTACCAAAAGTTGCTCACATCGCCCTTATCATTATTTCTGTTGCCACCCTGGGAGGTTTGTTTTACTTCATCAAGAACGACGTTGGTCTGGCTAATGGCATTAAACGCTTCTGGGCTATTAAGGGCAAGGATGCAGAAACAAAGGATTAAATGCAGACGACTGTATCGAGTGAAATGAGTAGCAAGTTTGATTTCTGTATTAAATCTTAAAATCTGTAGATTCGGACGTAACGATTGCTTTTTAGTCATTAGCAGTAAATAAAAAATAACTTGTGTAACGAGAAGCGCACTTATATTTTTTAAAAAAAAATGTATTTAATTCTTTGTTTACCATATAACAGCACTAAGTTTTGGTAACGAGAACAAAAACAGAAACTGGCACCATTTGTTACGTATGCAATAAACATTCAACTGTTCCTATTGTCAATGATGGGTCATGACTTGACGGCCTCCACGTTATTTGCATAGAATATTCTAAGCGCGTCCCATTGTTTGGTATGCAGCAAAATATGCGGACGACACTGACGCATGTGGTCCACGGCTTGATCTGGGGTCCAGCCGTTTTTCTAAAAAAACAAAAACAAAAAATGACCACAATCAACTGGAGCTCAAATAGGTCATTGCCAAGTATTCAAATAACGTACCAACATAAGGTAGCAACCCACCAAGGTGGCGCTGCGTGTTCGCCCCGCCTTGCAGTGCACGTAAACCGAACCAACGTTTTCAGCAAACCGCGTTGAGTTTAGGCCTTCTATGCGCTTGGACAGTGGCAAAAACCGATTTATAAACTCTACGCCACGGTAGAGTTTCTCTTGGTTGGGCGACTCAAATATGTCTGTTGTGGCTAGTTGTAGGAACTCTATGCCAAGAGCCTTCCACTTGGGCGTGTCATTCGAGAACGCGGTAAGCTCGTAGTCTTCGTTCATAGAAACGACAGCTTTCATGTTTTCTTTTTCGATTAACTGTTGGCAGACACAATGAATTTTCAAAAAAGTTGTTAGCTCCATTTTTACTTTCGGATTAATTAAAATTAAAAATATAGGCACAAAATTGTTTTTTTGTGAAATTTAGTTTGGTGTCGAGTAGCATCACTTACGTCATTTGCCTGGCTTCGGAAGGGCAGCGCTCCCAGTATAACATTCTCGTCAATGCGATCGTACCAATTCCTCGCAGTTGCCTTTTCCATAAGAACATTATAGAGCAGCGTTGGGTAGAAGGAGACACGTGCAAACATAGCCGCCTTTAAGAGTGATACACAGGTGGGTGGGTAGAGGGTTTCGTATTAATAATTGAAGCTCTGCGCTTTCAGACCTAGAGTATGGGCTGCAACAGCTGTAAACTTTCACCAGCTAACGAAGTTAAGCATGAATATTTTAGTGCGTGACTGTCTGAGTCGCTTGGAGCGCGGCTGGAAACTGGTTTCATTGATGTTGTTGAACGCAGTGCCAGCAGATGGCTTGCAGCCGTTGTCGTAACTTACACTCATTTCCATGCCTTTATTTCGATCTTCTCCGCTTGAACTGAACAATGAGTCACACTTGAACAATGCTTCCTCGTATATTAATTAGTGTATTCACAAATTATCACTCTAAAATTTGCGCTGCTGTTTTGGACATTTGCATTATGAAATGAAACAGCAACAAAAACATGCAAGGTATTCTTTAAGCGTTTTAATCACTGGTCGCTAGTAGAGAAGAGCAAACCGGCTCACGAGTCGTTGTTGTTAAAGATAACATAGCACTTATCGCGCACACGCATTACCCTATAAAACAAAAATGTCATATCTAATAATGTAGTCACGTTCGCAGTTGTTTAAAATTAAAACTGGTTCAATAAATATTTATCATTATAACTTCTAAAATGTCCTTTATCGTCCTAGAAGATTTTATTACATAACACAGTTAATATGACAGTTACAAATTATTACAGCTGTTACTGTTCACCAATTTGGAAAATCACATTGTTTCTCATCTCTGTCATTGCGTCGTTAACAACACTGGTCGGCAATTATTGTTGCAACAAATAAAAGGTTCTTTAATCTTACGTGTGAAAATTTGACAAAGTTAGCGAGAGGCAACTCGATACCAAATTCAGCAATTGCTCTAATATAAAATGAACCAGCTATAGAAATCGGACGAGAAGCAAATAGCACTATCTAACGGTGAAAAGCAATCAGTGTGTGCACAAAAGAAAAAGTAAATAACACAACACGTCAGACCTTAAGAAACTTTAAAACGACTATACCAATGTTATTGAAGTATATTTAACCCATATCTTTATACGACAAACGCAGAAAGACGTTCCGCACACAATGAGACTGCCAAGCCTGGTGTTCATTTTAATGCTCCTGGTGCTCCAGTGCAGCCAGCTGTTGCGGGCAGAGCTGCAGGGCCCACTCTCCGAAAGCGCCAGCGCGACAGCAACGGGCAGCAATGAACCCGAGGCCATTCCATCTGCGGAGTCACGGAACAAGCGCGAATCGGAAGCCAATGAGATTACGACAGCCGACAAAGATGCTAGAGTTCCTGCCGCCGTAGATCCATCCTCGTCGGCAACGACAACAGCACCGGGCAGCAATGACCGCAAGGCGTCCAAGCTTAAGGACACCGATTTTTCCCCGCGGACCAAAGTTATGCCGTCTGCATTGTTCGAGCGTCTATGGAATGACAGTCAGATGTGGCAGCAGAAACTAAAAGCCCAAATTGAGGCAATTGAAGCAAGACAAACACCTCGAGCTGAAGCTGCCGATCTTACGCCCGAGCAGATAGAAGGTAAGCAATTATTTACTATAGTCAAGAAAAACTGGAAGTAAAATAATATTCTTGCAGCTCAGAGCCTTTACGAGAATGCCATAGAGATGCTGGCAAAGCCGCGCACTGACAAACGCGTTGCATTTACATTGCTGCGTAAAGCGGCCGCATTTAATCATCTGAAGGCACGCGCCGAACTGGCCTGGGCCGTTCTTTTGGGTCACTGGATGGCATTTGATTTTCATCATGCCTCCGAGGAATTTGAAAGCCTGGCGAACGAAGGCGTAGCGGAAGCCCACATGGGTCTTGGTTTCTTATACTCTGCTGGTGTGGGTGGCAAGAATGTCAGCCAGCCGCTGGCGCTGCTTCACTATACGCTTGCTGCACTCGGGGACAATACACTTGCCCAAATGGCCATTGGCTACCGGTATTTATACGGAATTAATGTGCCAACAAGCTGCGAGAGAGCGCTGATTCAATACAAGATTGTAGCCAAAAAGGTGGCATCCAAGATAACGTTCGCCAACGGACCTATCGTGCATCGGGTCAGGCTGCTGGATGAGCTGGAAAATCCAGGCAGTCATGAGACTGAAATCGTTGACTACTATCAGCTGCTGGCCGACAAGGGCGACGTGCAGTCGCAAGTTGGCTTGGGCCAGTTGTACTACCAGGGCGGCAAGGCTATTCAGCAGGATCACCAGAAGGCTTTGGAATATTTTACTCTTGCGGCTAATGCTGGCAATGCCATTGGATTTGCCTTTCTGGGCAAACTCTATCTGGAGGGCAGCGAGCAAATTAAGGCAGATAACGAGACGGCCTTTAAGGTGAGCTTGATCAATAATTTATTTAATTAAAATAATCACAATTTTTTTCAATCATCAGTACTTCTCGAAGGCTTCCGAAATGGGTGACCCTGTGGGCCAGAGCGGTCTGGGCCTTATGTATCTTAAAGGCTTAGGCGTGCCCAAGGATTCTATCAAGGCTTTGTCCTATTTCACACAGGCCGCCGACCAAGGCTGGGTCGATGGACAATTGCAACTGGGCACCATGTACTTTAGTAAGTTTCGGGCTTTAAGCATTGCAATTGAAAAGGTGTCTTATTTTTCTTTTCTTCAATTGTGAATCCAGCTGGCAACGGAGTTAAGACGGACTACAAGCTGGCTCTCAAGTATTTCAATTTGGCCACACAGTCGGGCCATGTGTTGGCATACTACAATCTAGGCATTATGCATTCCTACGGCATGGGTATGCTACGTTCGTGTCCAGCAGCTGTTGAGGTGCGTTGACAGGGTTTTGTTCAGACGTCTCAAGATAACTAGTTCATAAAGGCTTATGCACTATTTACTTTATACTCTTGTAGTTCTTCAAGAACGTGGCGGAACGCGGTCGTTGGAGTAGTCGGTTAATGCATGCCTACAGTGATTACAAGCAAAATCGTATCGATGAGGCCTACATGCAGTATTCCTTGATGGCGGAGGTCGGCTATGAGGTGGCCCAAAGCAATGCAGCTTTCTTGCTGGATCGCGAAGAGGTGCATGTGTTCAACGATCGACATGAGGATTTGATTCGCGCCTTTTACTATTGGAAACGAGCGGCCGGCCAGGGCTATTCAGCGGCTCAAGTCAAGCTGGGCGATTATTACTATTATGGCTGGGGTACAAAAACAGATTTTGAAACAGCTGCGGCTCTTTACAGGTATGTTAATTGCACAAGTGCATAATCAACAATATTGATTCTTTCATTTTCATCTACAGAAAAGCTTCAGATCAGCAATACAACGCACAGGCCATGTTTAATTTGGGTTACATGCACGAGCAAGGGCTGGGCATGAAGAAGGATTGGCATCTGGCCAAGAGATTATATGATTTAGCAGCCGAAACCAATTCTGATGCCAAAGTGCCTGTTGCAATTGCGCTATTTAAACTACAAATGCTAGCCAAGGTTGAGTCAATAAAGCAGGTAAGACATTTAATTGATCTACAAGCGATGTCGACTCTAAACAACTTCACAACTTCACTTTAGTCGCCATACAAATTCATATTCTATATGGATGAAAACATTGCTGCCAATTGGGATTTATATATGATCACCATACTAACCCTTCTTCTGGGCATCATAATGTATACTAGACGACCATTTCAACAGCAGGATCAGCCAGCGCAGCGGCCACAGCCGCAGCAGGAGCCGCCAGCAAATGATATAGCAGCTGTTGCAGCCGTTAATGCAGCTCCAGCTGCTCCATTAGCGTCTGAAGATCCAACTGCAGCAACAGCTACACCAGGAGGAGCTGCAGCGCCATCCACCACATCCATAATTGGTGCGTCCACATCGTTGTCCAGTGGCGAAGCATCTAGCCCAACAGCAAAGGCAAGCAGCTCGTCCGCAGGGATGAGCAGCAGCAATACACTTGATCCCACTGATTAGTCTTAACGAATTGGTTAATCATCCCTAGTTTAATTAGTGACCATGTAAATATTTATCATCTATTTTTTATTATTTCTGAATTGAATTTTTAGATATTTAAAAATCAGAAATACCGTACTCAAAAATATATATGTGTTGTACTGATAAAACTGCTTATCCATGCGATACGATTCCTAATGATAAATCCGATCGAAAACCAATGTTCTTCTTTTTATCAAAGTTATATGTATTTTATGTTATTATTTTTAATGCGTTTGCAAGATTACAAGTAAATTTAATTTGCAAAATATTAAGCCTAGGCATAGTAGTTAAGATTTGCTTTCTTTTTGGACTGCACCTCCATGATGGCATCCATGAAGTCCTCGTGCGTCACCGATGTGGCTGAGCGGCGCAGGGCAATCATGCCCGCCTCCACACACACTGCCTTGCATTGGGCGCCATTGAAATCATCTGTGGAACGGGACAGCTCCTCAAAGTTCACATCAGTGCTGACGTTCATTTTACGTGAGTGGATTTGCATAATGCGCGCACGAGCTTCTTCATTTGGATGAGGAAATTCGATTTTACGATCCAATCGGCCGGAACGCAGAAGAGCAGGATCGAGAATATCGACACGATTCGTTGCTGCAATTACCTTGATGTCCGCGGTCGAGCTAAAACCGTCGAGTTGATTTAGCAGCTCCAACATAGTACGCTGCACCTCGCGATCGCCGGCCTTCTCTGAATCGAAACGCTTCGTGCCAATGGCGTCTAATTCATCAATAAAAATGATTGCCGGTGCCTTCTCCTTGGCTAGTGCAAAAGCATCACGCACCAACTTGGCGCCGTCACCGATGAACATCTGCACCAGCTGTGGGCCAGCTAGCTTTAGGAAAGTTGACTTTGTTTGGGCAGCGCAAGCACGGGCGAGTAGCGTCTTGCCGGTTCCAGGTGGGCCGTACAATAGGACACCTAGAAATACAATTGTAGCTTATCGTTTTCATAAAAGTGTAATCATTCTTACCCTTCGGTGGATGAATGCCTAGATTTTTGAATTTTTCCTTGTGTGTCATGGGCAATACGACGGCCTCGATGAGCTCTTGAATCTGTTTGTCCAAGCCACCAATATCGGAATACTGCTCTGTGGGACGCTCATCGACTTCCATTGCCTTTACACGCGCATCATACTCGGCTGGCAGGGTTTCCAATATCAGATACGAGTCTTTGTTAACGCCAACCAAATCGCCGGGTTTAAGTTTCTCTGCATCGACCAGGCCAATGACTGGCAAGAAATACGCTTGACGTGTTGATGTTTTGATAACGGCACACTTGCCCTTGCGCTGGTTGTCCAGCACCGTGACGGAGCCATCATCCTCCTCCTCTTGTGGATCGACATCCAGCAGCTCGATAACATTGGACACCAGATATGGTAAAGTTTTGTTAACCTAAAACACAAATATAAGTAAGAAAGTGATTTTATGCTGTTGTTCAACATAAATTACATACCTTGATCTTTTCTGTGTTGTCTTTAATTTTTTCGTTTTGCGCTTGAATTTCATGGGTGATGCGCATTACTTCGCTCTTCATAATTTTAATTTCGTTGTCCATCAGGCGAGTCCTGCTCACAATCTCATCAGTGGACATACGTAGCACCTCTTCGCCGAGCGATTCCTCACCATCCTCCCATATTGATTTGTCCTCAAGTGTTTGGGCCATTTTAGTCAACTTGCTTTAATAATATAATCGCTTAAATGAAACTTTAGTTGCGGATAAATGATTTCTTTTTGGTCGATGACTTGTAAATTTTCGTGTTTTTTCCAGCCTTCGCCGAGTTTGACAGCTATGGGTGTTGTAAAATGAATCAAACATTATCGGTGTTAACACGAGCTCAAGCTATTAATATATCGATAGTCAGATAGTTTTGCAGCACTGGTTTGGCTTGAAGAGAACGCTTTTTTTTTTCTTGTAAAAGATTTTTGCCAAACTGTAAATTATAAACATAAATTTCGATTGCCATGTCCGAAAATAATGGTAAGTAGTCTAATCAAATCATTAAATAATGATAGTCGTGCACATGCGTTTCGGACAAGCTCTGACGTGACACAGTCTAAACACGAATTAGTCAATGTTAGCTGAAGCTGAAGTCAAATAAAATATCTTCTGCTTGTTCTTGTTGTATTTTATAGAGGCGTCGGTCGAAGCCAACTGCTTCAGAGGCGGATTTACTTTGAAGGCATCGCGGCTAGGTGGAGCAGTGCTGCGCCCAGCTGTACTCGGCGACAGCTCTGTAATGGGGTCGGCTCATGGAAACACCAACAGCAACAATAGCTCCACAGCGCTAGCCGGCGGAAATGAGAAGACTGATGAAGATGGCATCACGGGCAATCCTTTTTTACGCGAGCAGCGGGAAGAGGAAGACGACGCATCCGCCCAAGTGGTGGAGTCCACAGAGCATATCGATAAAGATGACGATGAAATCGATGAGCGGCCGGATCCGCTATCAATGCTCCGCAACAATGGCATCGAGCGCGCCAACATATTCGCTTCGGCCAAAACCACTTTGCCTCGTGTACAAACAAGTGGATTTATTTTTGGCCAGAACGTCCACGAGCGTGTCGTGGGGGTAAGCTGTCAATTGATCCTTAATTGCCCCTTAATTTATTAATCCCATTTGTTGTGTAGGAAAACGTGAGCACAGAATCGACGGCAGAAGCTGCCACTTCGGGCACCGCAGAAGCCACCTCCTCGCAGCTGCTATTCTCCAGCGTCATTCAGAAGGCTGCCCAATCGACAGACAACAACAAGGAGACGTCGGAAGCAAAGAGTCTCAATGATGTGGCGCGCGAGTACGAGGAGAGTCGTGCGCAAAAAAGGAAATATGAAGAGGTGGAGACATTTACCGGCGAGGAGAACGAAATCAATATTGCCGATGTCAGCTGCAAGCTGTTTGCCTTTGTCAACAGCAACTGGGAGGAGCGAGGACGTGGCAGCCTGCGTCTCAACGATGCTAAGGATGAACGCGATTGCTCGCGCGTCGTTTTTCGCACATCGGGCAACCTGCGCCTGCTGGTTAACACTAAAGTTTGGGCGGCAATGGTTGCCGAACGTGCCAGCCAGAAATCGCTGCGTCTCACTGCCATGGACAACACAGGCACCATAAAGATCTTCTTGGCCATGGGCCGACCTGCAGACATTGCACAGGTGCACAAAGCGCTCAGCGAGCGCATTGCCAAGCGCAAGGTGACGCATCCTGAAGAGTGCAACGTGGTAGAAGCTAAAAATGGCATTTCATCTGAATCTTGCGCAGCCAGCGTTCAGCCCGAATCTACTACCAACGATGATGACGAAGACGAAGCTGTCGGTGGTGTTGTTGTTGTTAATCCATTGCCCGCCGCTGGCTCAACTGCAGCCATCGCCGAGGCGGACAGCAATGAGCCCAGCCCCAAGAAGGCGCTCATGCAAGCGGATAGCAGTGTGGATGTTGTGGCATCTGCGGTGGATAGCGATGCCGAGGCTGATGCCGAGGCCGAAGCTAAGCCGAAGGAAGTACCCAACGAGGAGATGGCTTAAAATAAGATGGCATATGTTTCGTTCTTTTTTCTTTATCCCCCTATATTTTTATTTTATTTTTTGTTTCAAAACACAAATGAAAAACCACTTCAACTAAATAAAACACATTGTGAATTATTATAAATTAATTATAATAATTTATTAATAATTATTATTAAAGTAAAATAAATGAAGTTCCGATTTGTAAGCCCGGGCGCAGCGTCTACAAAAGACATTAACCGATTACTTTTTGTGTTTATTATTGCGTCCGCAATCAATCCCTACTTGTCTGTCCTAATCAAAAAAATAGAATTTTCTTTCATACTTTAATCACTAAAACTAATTCGCTTAATGAATACTTTTTACAAGTTATGCGCTTGCTCTAGAAATATGTTTTTTTTTGTAGAAAAAATAGGCTCATTACTTTATCGTACACACACACATTACTTACATATATCATATATATATATATACGTACATATATATATATACATATGCATATATAGTTATTTTGTATAAACTAAATGGAAATTGCAACAACAACGAATCCCAGGCTGCAGTATACTTGATTTTAGATTCAACAATTACAAAGAAATACATCGCAATACGCACACAGAAGGCTTTGGCTTTGATCAATTGCTTAATGCTGCTGCTTGGCCTGGCCAATTGATTAATTACGATTATTAACTACATAATTAAGTCATTAAGCATTCATTTCGAACAAAAGAATTTAAAAAATTGTAACGCCCTCGACTGAGCGCCTATATACAGGAGATGAAGGCGTCGTCCGTTCTAGCTGATTGTGCTGCAACTGGAGACGGTCACGTTGAGCGGATTGTTGGCGCTGCTGACGGCAATCGATGACCTACAGAAAGAAAAAACAAAGCAAAAAAAAAAAAACGATAAATGTAAAACGTGTTGGCCAAAATTGCTGCGCTTGCACTTACCGATTGTGGCGCATGTGACTCTTGACTAGATCGCTGTTGACCAGCGCCGCCATAAGGCTCAGTTCGCCGGCCATGACGGTGGCGCAGACAATTTGGGCCAGCTTCTTGGCATTGTCGCCGGGCTGGGCCGCGTGGGCGCCCCGTACGCCCAGCATGTCAAGACAGGCGCCCTGGCCGGGCAGTCCAGTGCCGCCGCCAACAGTGCCCACCTCCAGCGAGGGCATCGTGCAGGTCATATATAAATCTTCGCTGTTCTCGTTCCAGCACTCCATGGCCGTCGAACAGTTGCTCGACGTAACGTTCTGTGCGGGATCCTGGCCGGTGGCCAAAAACACAGCCGTCACCATATTGGCAGCATGCGCATTATTGCCACCAATGCTGCCGGCCATGGCGCTGCCGGACATGTTCTTCAGCTTGTTGCACTCGACCAGAGTCTTGGCGTCCGTTTTCAGCACGGTGCGTAACGTGGCCGCCGAAATGGTGCACTCGGTGACCACACGCTTGCCGCGACCCTTGATCCAGTTGATGGCCGCCGGTTTCTTGTCGCAGCAGAAGTTGCCGCTGAGCGAAATGATTTGCATGTCGGGAAACTGGCGCTTGATGCAGCGCAGCGCCATCTCGGCGCCCTTAGAGACCATGTTCATGCCCATGGCGTCGCCTGTGAGGGCCACGAAGCGTATGTACAGCTGGGGGCCGTCCATGGCAATGTGGCACTCCTTGAGGCGGCCGAAGCGGGACGTCGAATCGAACTCGGTCTTGACCAGCTTATAGTTCTCGGTGCTCTCGATCCATGTCTTGGCCTCGGAGGCACGCGCCACGCTGGGAAAGCGTACGCAGGGTGCACGCGTCATGCCCACGTCCTCGACGACGGAACGAACGCCGCGCACGGACAGGGCCTTGCAGCCACGATTCGTGGACGCAACTAGAGCACCCTCGGTGGTGGCCATGGGCACGTAATAGTGCTCGCCATCCAGCAGCAGTGGACCCGCATAGCCGACGGGTATGGGCACATAGCCGAGCACGTTCTCACAGCAGGCGTTCATGACCTTGCGATAGTCGAAGTGCTGATAGGGCAGCATGTCCAGACGCGACATGGGCAGCTTGGCGCGCGCCGCAATCAGCTGGCGACGTATGCGTATGCCACGCTCGGCATCCTCCAGCACCGA
>SCDZ01001014.1:0-16168 GCA_004143845.1 Drosophila lacertosa | reverse complement strand
AATAGTCAGTGGTGCAGCTTAAAGTAACGCACTTTATTGTATAATTTGTTTGCGCTGCCCACTGTACTTCTTCTGGTTACTTTATGCTAAGCTTAAGTTGTTGTAATCACGGCCCAGCTGCCCACGCTCTCTCGCTACCTTATTGCTCTCTCTCTCTCTCTCTCTCTCTCTTTGATCTAAGCATTGACCGTTGTCGGTGCTCATTCCCTTATGCATATTATTATATATCGCTTTCGTCTTGTCAGCTGCATCGCGCATCGCTACGACAAATAAAACATAAAATTCGAAATATATACTTTTGTTCTTATTGCAATAGATAATAAAAAAGCTTATTAGCTAAACAATACACCAGCAGTAAATTTTCTATTGCCGAAGTGTTTAGCTATACGTTTTAAGCTATTTTTTTGCTTATCGGACAATTGTCTTTTATATTAGTAAATAACAATACCACTGGTTTCTTATCTTCATTTTCTGTTTAACAAAAAGAATGGCATGGTTGCAAATCGTTCTTAAAGAATTTTCCTAATTTTATTTGGGCAAATATCACATCAACTTTTCTGATTCTAGTTTGATTAAATGTACTGATTTATTTATTAAATCAAAAATTTTTATCTACTTAGCTTAGTTGTTATTTATAAAAATACATTCTTTTTCGTTTATTTTCATACCGCTTTACTAACAACTTCCAATCGGTATTCTAACTTCCAAAAATACTTCGAAAAGTAGGACCCATTGTCACCATACAAGGCACTCGTTAAAATTTGGACATAAAACTGTAAATCATGTTGGGGCCTGCACTTCCTGCTCAATCTGTTGATTAATCCACTCATGATCGACTACTTGGTGGTTACTTGGCTAACGTTCCTGTTTATTTCACAATCAATAACTGCCCTGATCATCATTATCAACTCGGTGTGCTTTTTAAAGAAAATGTAACTTTGATTTACATTTGTTGTTGTTGTTGTAAATGTTGATGTTTGTAATGGTGCGCTGCTGCAATTGTCGTTGTTGATATTGTCGTTGCTCTGTTCTGTTCTCTGACCATTTTCCCTCGTAGCTGTCAATTTTATTGATGCCAGGCAAGTTTTTCTTAGGGTAGATATTTTGATGTTTTGATTTACTCTTAGTCTAACTCAACTTTTTCGATTTTAAGGGCTTGAAAATACCCCTCGTTTTCAGAACTCTATAATTATTAATCTAATGTTGGGTAGGAAGAACAAGAGTTATTTATTTTGCAAAGTTTAACTGACAATGTCACAAAATTGAATGTGGTGGTTTCAGCTCTCTTGCCTTGGCCAGGAGAAAACAAAATGTGTAGCTTCAATGAAGACTACTGCATTCTTTGAGTTATAGTAGTCATCTCAATTTTTTCTTACAAACCAACGCAAGGAAATATAAATATTTCAGGTACTTAAAATATTTACTTACAGCGTAGCGGCTATAAATTGTATATTTTATGCCCCCATGTATTTATTGTGCGTTGTATTGTAGTACATGCAAGAACTTTATGATTATATATAAATTTCTACAACGCGCTTTTTATTGAGATCAAAAGAATCCTTTATGCCTGTGGTTTTTCCCTTAGCAAGCCTTCATAAGTTATCTTTTTATTTTATTTTTTCATTGTATTGATTTTTGCACATTGCTCTTGGATTGGTAAGTCATATTGGTTGCACTTGGGGCCTGGTTAAATATTATTACAAATGCACTATTAAATAGATTAAAACTAATGTGTTAACACATTTTGATGTAAACAATTTAATAGTTAAAAATATAAACATATATGGCTTGTGCGATAGGGAGCTATCACTACATTAGTTAAATTAATATGTATGGCAAGGTTGCAATGTTTTAATGCAAAGGTAAGTAAGCCCTCTGACCCATAAAATGTACAAATTTCTTTTAAAGACAAAAGGCTGAACTGACTGAAATATGTCAGAAAGTTTGTCGGCTTGTTAGATTCTCCAACTTCATAAGTAAATATATTTTTTTGGTTTTCCTCATTTAATTATAAACTTCAATTATAATAGTTATGAATTTTAGTTTTGCTTAGACTGAATGAGGGTATAAGAGCTTTAGCAACAGAATTTAGTTTTGTAATATTACTTTAAGTAAAGTAGGGAGCTTAAAGCGTCTATGTGTATCAGTGAACACAGCCGATATTAAATTTTTCTGAAGGCACTTGTAAGTTATTGATATTATTTTAAAAGTGTTTCTTTTACAAGTGGAGACTCTTGTTGTTTTACTATTTCGACCATAATGCCTTTTACTTTTTGGTCTTTTGCATCCCTGTAACACAAATTGCATTTGTTGTATTAAATCGATACGGATTGTTTTAATATGAGCGTCCTGGATAAGGTTACTAAGCCGCTACATGCCAATTTTGATAATTGTAATCGCCTCTTTTTTAAACCTTTCATCCTTACCTTATCATTAAGTGTCCTTCATGCCTTTTCTATTATCGCCGTTTCCGTTTACTTCTTCGGGACAGAGTATTATTGTCATTATTATTTGGGAAAGGGTCCCACTTAAAAAAGGCCATTTAGTATTAACAGGGCTCCAAAGCCTTCTTTATGTTCCATATTAAAAATTTGCAGTTTTAATTATCTTAGTGCCGGTCCAGAACATGCCTCCCTTGAGCCTTTACTCTGGTCCACAGTGCCTTGGTACATCATATAAGTTAACGATAAACTGGCGAAAGACGAGCAAAAGTGAGTGACCGAACGGTCACTTACCACCTTGCCAGCAATCTGATCGTGCATCTGAACCATTTCCGTCATTATCGAAGTGTAATTGCAGAATTTTTTATAATAATTTTTTAAATAATTGAATATTTAACTTATACAGCAAAAATAAGCTTCTGTCTTAGGAGAAAATAATCTCTTAACAACCAGACATTCATGGTTTGATTATCAGAAAGTATATTTCCTTTAAATTCGGTTACACAGTCAAAACTTGATAAAACGGTCCTCAGATCCCTTAGACCACTTTAAAGTTCCCAAAACAGTTTTGTCTGTGATAAGAACAAAAGCAATATAAGATGGTCTTAAATCTTTGTTTAATAAACTAGCATCGCTTTACAGATTGTAAGTGAGTTAACTTCTAAGAAGTCCCCCTTTTAATATGCATATGTTTATAGTCAAATCCTTTGATTTTCTTAATAGCTGCAGAAGGACAAGCCCATATGAAGCGCCGTAACGGATAATCACCTTAGCCTTCACAGTTAAGTGAATTTACCAAAACCATTTTAGGGTTGACACTTATAACACCAAATAAAAGAAGCGGAAATTACAACTGTAGCGAAGGCATCATGTTAAGTGCACTATGCATCAACTTTGTGATCGTTATTTAGCCAAGTCATATATATCCAATACTCAATACCCAATCCCCTTAATGCCCTTTTCAGAAAGTTGTCCTAAAAGCTTACTAAAGACCAGAGAATACCCGCCTTGATGACAACATTTTTCCACACTTTTCAAGCTTTAGTGCGTCCCGTTATCTTGGCTTAACTTAAACTATTAATATCCTTACCAGCCGGGTCTCCAGACATCGATGGTAGCAAATGGCGCTGTCGACTCTGAATAAGTATTGTTCGCCATTTTGTCGTTCTTAGTTCTGCGCTTGTCGTCCAAATGCTTGTCCGCTGTTTCTTTAAAGGGCACTTTCAGCATTTGATGATACTGCTCCAGAAAGCTCTTGCCTTACGCTTTTTTTATAATGTTGGGTATATAAATTATCCAATCCTTAAGAATCCTGTTACGGAACCACAATGGAAGTAGATGTGTTTGTTTGAGAATGAATTCACTTTATTGTTCACGTCTTGCCTCAAAAGAGTATGCTTAAGATCTAAGTTACAAATATAATGAAAGCTTAACATAAGCCCTACTCCGGCTGGCAGATCGCTGAGATGCACAAGGCATCTTATTACATCCGCCAGAACTGTGGCCACTGACCGCTGGTTATGTAACGCTACTATGTTGCGTTGTAAACAACGACAGATCGCGACCGCGTGATCGCTGAACATGTTTATATTGCACATATTTGCTGTCAAACATTCTGAGCGGGCGGACGCAACGTGTTTACTAATTAACTGCTCCCACTCTCAAGTCATTGCCGTCCTAGGCTATGGCAAATGCTCTCAATTACCTCAGTTAGTTATTGCGCTTCTCTAACTCTTCTCTGACGTTGTTTGAAAACAGTGAGAGTGCAAACGATGATGCCTGTTATCAATGTCCTTAGAGTGGCAATTACCGAAATCGATCTTCCGGTGGCCTCGTCTCTAAGTTCTCTGAGAGATATTATTCCGATTGATGTATCACATCTCGTTTATGCTAGCTGTCCATTCGAACGTAACCAGGAACGTGCCGTTGATTAGTAGTTTTGCGGTGGCATCCGCGCTCACCCTGGCTGAGCTATCGTTGATGATGATAATGCCGTCTTCGATGATTATGACGGGGTTCAGATGGCTTGGCTGCGTTCTGCAGTGGGCCACCTCTTCTGAATGAAGTTGCTGGGCGCATATGCTGTTTTCCGCTAGCTCGCAATTCTGTTTTTAACACGACTCTGCACAGTTGGTGACCGAAACAACATTGGTATCGCATTCGGCCACTGTGTTGTCGTGGTCAGGGAGCTATATGACACTGCCGTGGTATGCCACTGGGAATAAAGTAACCTTCTTACAAGAAAATCTTACTTTAGGATAAAATATAATACAATGGATAACATCTTCAGATTGCAAGATTTTGATTTTGGAAACTTCTAAAATACTTGGGTTGGTAGATAAGGAATTCTTTTATTTGTGGTCCGCTATGACCGGATTTAATGTGTCTAATTTTGCAAGTGCGATAGTTAGAAGTAAATTATTTATTTCGGTGATCATAATTCTGTTTCTTGTTACCTATAGTTCGAAAAGGTGACCTGTATCTTCTTCTGTTTTTTAAGTTTATCTTAAAAGTTCGTTAACGGTATTTGATATATTATTAATCTGATATTGAATTTCAGAAATAATGACAATCTGCTTATTATTAGAATCTATTAACCGGCCCTCTATGAATCAAATCTGGTCTAAGTCCCTCGCATCAGGTGTACCTGCTACTACTTTTAATGCGGTGCCAATGAAGTCTTATCTCCTCGCATGTCTGTGGTGGACTCTTAAAGCAGACAAAAGGGTTTTCAAGTGCTCTGTGTCTGTATCCAATAGTTTCTGCATGTGTAATCTCGGAAATAGTGTGGTCAGTTCGATAGTCTTTTTTAGCATAGCTGTGTGCCTCAAGTACACGTATTGCTTCCAAACAACCACCTACAACCACAATAGGGATATACTCAGAATGTGAATAATCTGAAACCCGAGCCTGAGCCAATTCTCACATAGCAGTAATAGAATCGTTGTCCTGAAAATAAGATGAAACCAGGGTAAAACGTGCGTCCGGTACTGATATGAACTTATTTAGTATTGTCCTTATGGACTATCCTCCCCTTAATCAGGACCGATGTCCCCAAGTCCGCTTCGATCTTCTCCTCAACGTACAAAGGGGTTACCTTGTTGCCAAGTCTTTTGTTCCTCTTGACAAGGATCTTTTTACCTACATCGAAGGTCCGTTTCTGTCTATTCTTGTTGTAATTCGGCAGTGGTAGAATGAAGCACGTCGAAGGGATTCTTATTTGTAACGGAATGTATAGTCCCGTTGCACAGCACGGTGGCTCTTAAAATAAGTTCCACCGTATTGTTACTACCGTTGTGAACCCAGACCAGATATTCATTATTTGTATGAGTGCAACTTTTACATCTTCATTTGTTGGAGGTGCTATCGGCTATCGGCGAATTTTTAAAATTTGTCTAACCAGGTGAGGAAGAACTTTTTGAATGTCGAATATATGTCAATGTGCAAAATTTAGCCTGTAAATGAGGGGATCGGAGTTTCACCCAGTCTGTTCGGGTGCCTGTCGTATTATAAAATACTGTTGTCTACTGTTGCTGCGTCGGACCTTGCGGACTGGTTTTCTAAGGCATTTACATTCTGTCGTAAAAGTGCATCGGCGACGTGGTATTCTGTACCAGGCTTGTAGAAGACGTTAGCATTATGCTCGTCAATGAATGCCTTCCAACGCTTAATCTTAGCATTCGGGTTTCTTTCCGAAACCGCATATGGAAGTGGTTGGTGGTGGGTAAATATATTTATGACCTTTGCGCAATACAAGTAGTGACGGAGTTTCCCAAGGGCCCAAAGTATTGCAAGCAACTCCCGCTCGTTTGACGCGTAGTTAACTTTCCCATCTTTAAGAGTCCTTGAAATAATTGTTATCGGGCGACCGTTCTAGGATAGAACTGCCCTTATGCCATGACTTGAAGCGTGTGTTGCCAAATCAAACGGCGCTTTAAATTCAGGGAAAAGTAACATGACGTCTTCCGATGCCAAGATGATTCTTAACTTCTCAAACGCGTGTTTTTGCACATCGTTGAGCTTAATGAGAATATTTCTCGATCGGTGTTTGCTGACGAAGCCATTTCCTCCTTTTTAAATATCGGACAACGGCCTCGCTATGGCGCTAACTGGCGAGACCCAAATATGTTTTTCGGCTCAACGTACTCTTATAGCCTTAAGCTTTTCGGGGTCAGCTTTTTGCACCCTCTCCTGTGACAATAACCAAGATATTCGACGCTTTCTTTAAAGAATTGGGTCTTCTCTCGGGCCATATATATGATATGGTCATTTTCGTTTGCGGAGAAAACAATTAAGTTGTCGACGTAAACGTAACAACACTTGCCCATGTGCTCTCTGAGCACATCGTGTACAGCGGGTTAAACAATGCTCCCTGCGTATTTAAGCTGTAAGGAAGTCAACAGAACTCGAACTTCCCTCCGTTTACTGAAAATAAGGTCTTCTCTCGGTCTTTTTCTGCTAGGACGATCTGATGATAACCGGATTTTAAGTCCAAGGTAGTAAAATACTCTGCCCTACCTAGATTTGCTAAAATCATGGATATGTCCTTTTTTGTCCACCACCCACAGTGGGTTGTTATAAGGTTACCTCGATTTTCTGATAATTTTCATTTTGATTTTGAGGAGTTGTTCCATCTCCTTGGCGACAAAATCGGCTGCATCTATAGGATATGGGTCAAGATTGGTGCAAATAGGGGACTCTTTCGTAGGTTTTAATTGTGGGAACATCGGTCGTATTGTAGGGTAGCGACTCATTTGGACTCACAAAAACCCTGGCTTGGCAGTTAGAACTTTTCGAACTAAGGCTTGATGTGGGGGGCACCTTAAAGTTTTCTAATTTTGTAAAATTTCCATCCTTGCACTCATGGTACAGGATTTGTTCTGTGCCAGTCCTGACATTAATTTTGCCATCTTTCAAATCTAGATTTGGCTGAACCTGTGTTAACAAGTCTAGGCCAATAATCCTGTCAAAAGTGGATAGGCTATTCAGAATGAAAAATGGAGTTGTCACCCCAAATATAGGTAAAGAAACTTTTTCTTTGATTACACGAGATCCGTGAATTCCATTCAATGGAATTGAATGGTTTCTGTATGGGCACTAAATTTTTTAACCGTTTGAAAGGCTTACGAAGTTTGTACACGCACCGGTGTCTCTCAGAAATTTCAATGTTTTCCCCGCTACTTCCTTCTGTATAAAAGGTAGCTGGGACTTTCCCGTAAAAAATTGATGCTCGTCGGCAATTGCATTTGCTGCGGATGAGGCGTTTTTATTGTCGCCTTTGACCTGTCATCCGCTCAGAATTATTACACCTTTTCTGTGCCTGACCGCCCCTTGGAAACCCCTGTTCCTTTTGAGATGGGCTAGGTTGTCTTGATCTAGATGAAGTATCGACTTCCATGGACTCTTGTCTCTGGTAACTAGTCTGAGTATGCTGAGTACCTCCTTGTCTTGCAAAAGCTGGACATTTCATGTAACCGAATGCGGCCCCTGTACCCCTTTGATCCTGTTGTCTGGCTGAACTAGCCTGAGGCTTTAAATCCTGTCTGTTAGTTTTGTCCACGTGGCTTATCTACACTTCCTTTTTTTACTTCACTTGTCGCACATACCCATCGCTAGTACTGGATCATATGACATCGTGACCATCGTGACATCGTGGTCACTAGTGTAAATTTTTCTTTTACCTCATCGTAATACTCTTAAATTAATGCTAGTTCATTCTACCTTGTCTTAAGGTGCCAAGTTATTGTTCTATGACGTGTAGGGCGCGCGTAAGTGGCGTCCAACCTACTTATGGTAGGGTCAAAATTTAATGCGGTATTAAACTGAGAATTTATCGCGTTTGCCCACTCCCTAATCTTGCTTTTAATTATGAGTAGCGCTTGGTAGTATCGGGAGCTACCATCAAAACGTCTGACCTTGCTGCAATGACCGCTGTGGCCAATGACCGCTGCTTATGTAACGCTACTATATTGCGTTGTAAATAATGACAGGTGGCGACCGCGTGTTCGCTGAATATGTTTATGTTGCACATAATTGCGGCAAAGCATTCTGACTTAACTTATATATGCTTAATTTAATTTTTTTATTATCTTTTATTTCCGTCTTTAATTTTGCATTTAGAGAATTATAGCCGGTGTCAAAGATGTCAGTCTGCATTGCAAAAAAAGCTTCCGTTATTAGTAAAATTAATTTAAAACTTTTAACGATACTTCTTTAATAAAAACTTGCACACAGAAGAATTATTGTGGTTAATAGCACAGGGGTTGATAGTACATCTGTGTTACATACAGCATTGGTTACGGAAGTACAATTTCAACATAATTGTGATTTGCCTAGGAGTGCTCAAACTATATGAGCGATTCAAAATCGATACCACACAGCTCAAACTGCACTTACCGTTCACGTATTGCTTACCACTTATTTTTGTAAAATTAGTTTTTAATTTGCAGATTAACTTATTATATAATTAAAAAAGAAGAATATATTTTTTTATATTAAATTAACTGAAAATAATTTCATCTACAAGTGAGATTTTATCAAATTTAATTCTTAAGCTAAGCAATCCCCTTATTATCTTATCGTAATTGTGGTGACATTTTTAATTTTGCTACATTGAATGCACAAAATATTTTAGACTGATCAAACACCCTATAATTTCATCAGCTAGAACATCAATAGATAAATTTATGAAAATAATCAGGTCTCGACGAAAGCAAGCTGTAATTTGTATATTAGGATTAAATCAGAACATTGTATAACAGTGTATTTATTAAGTAATAAATCAATAGTTGCGCCCTTTAAAACTGCGTGGTTATGGGACAACGTAAGTAACCTTTGCACTTACCATCGGATCGAATTGGGATGCTACTTCACGAACATCAAGCATATTCATCTTAGCAGCAAGAATTTATTTGGTTTTACATTGTACTGCTGCATTAAGAACATCACATCAAATTTATTCGACCTGCGTTTTTACAACATGAGCTACTCATGCCCAAGTGGTCTACATATCAAGTTGATGAATAGCAGTAACGACTGGAGAAATGTGATTGTGGCCGATATAAGTTCAAATCCAATTATGAGTGTAATATACAAGTCGTTATCCGTTGTTCAACAGTCTACATCAACAGTGAATGCTGGAAGTAGTGGATGAGACAATGTATGATCTGTACTGCCTGTTAATTTACATTAAAATGAGCGTACCTCTCAAAGTAAAAGTCCGAAATTTTTGTCTCCTGGCCCTTGGATAGGAAGCTACAATTACGAATTAGGAATGGCAACAACTGCTCTGTTCAACTTTCAACATTTTAGATATTTCCAAGTGCTCGATAGACAAAACAGTCTCTATTCCCAATTCTTGTCACTACTCTTCACTTGACATTACTTAAAGAAACTAAGAGGCTCCGCTTCTTAACGACAAAGAATTATGCATTATTTAAGCAAACGCAGCTCGAGCAACTACCGTAACTGCATATCTGAAAAGCCTTTTTAATTTATCTATACGATGTGAGTCGTCGTCTCATGCAGATGTAATTTTTATTGCACTGCGGGAAAATAATTCTGAAACTCAACAGTGAAGTGAGAGATTCTCTTAACAAATATTGTATATCGCGAAAAGATGACTAGTGTAAATAAAATCACACAAAATAATTTATAAATTAAATAATAAATATCAATAAACTCATAAATAAATTAATAAACTAAACCTCGGCTAAGACAATGAGTCAACAAAACATGCTTTGCAACGGATTAACTACTCTGTTGTCGCCGCGTCAACCGAAAATAATAATAATCCAAAATTTAGATCAGCTGCGGTCAATCACCCCCAACCCGACGAACGAACACTTGCACATAGCGAGCGAGAAACAGCGTTCTTGTTCTCCGTCGATACCGTCCACATCTCAAAAGATTAAAAGAGCAGAGTGCGTTTCCATGCAGGTATGCAGAGGCCACAAAGACCTGTACTTAGCTATGGTGAGTAGCACTCTTTAACTACAACACATCTATAAACATTCAATTGGATAGCCTCTGTACACTGCCCTCCTCGCATCCCCATAACTGAAGGCGAGATCAACCAAGAAACTACCCGATCTAATTGACTTTGCAATTACTAAAAATATTCCCCGAAATCTTGTAAGCGCTGAATGCCTTTCAGATCTCTCATCTGATCACTGGCCTGTTCTAATCAACCTACTCCAACAGCCAGAAAACGTTAATCAACAGATTAGATTGACTTCACAAAAAACTATTTGGGTTAGATACAAAAAATATATAAGTTCTCACATTGAGCTAAATCTACGGCTTTGTTAATGCACTTGAATTCGTCTTAGTCACCGCAGCTCGCTTTCAACACCCCAAACTACATAAGCACATTACAGCCAAAAGAAGACAAATCTACAAATCGAGCAGCTCGTCCTTTAAAAGCGACGCTTACTTCGAGAATACCACATACCGCAATACCACATATCGCCATCTGCAAGGCAAAGGTTAAAAGAGGCCACACGTAAACTAACGAAAGCATTAAACCAAGAAGAAACATATGCCGATCGCCGCTATATAGAGAAATTATCAACATGTTCTACAGAACATTCACTATGGAGAGCTCACCCAAGTCTACGCTCGGCAACAGAAACCGTGACGCCTATAAGAATCCCCGCAGGCGGCTGGGCTCGCAGCCACATCCTGCCAACCAAATTCGTTTATACTACCGGCTTTAACAAATGACTCCCAGCAACAGCATGAGCCAATCGAGTTCCTCCCAAATGATATCGTTAATATTATCAAAAAACAACAACCCGAAAAGTCACCGGTCTGCGACCTCATAACCCCTAAAGTGATTGTTGAACATCCATATTCTGCCGTATGCATTATCACCCATCTTTTCGATGCATAATAAAACTTCTCTTCGCCTCTTTCCAGAAAAAAAAGTCAACCATCATAATGACACCAAAGCCAAGAAAGGATCACACAATGCCTTCGTCGTACAGACCTACAAGCTTGCCTCATGTATATCAAAACATTTTGAAAAATATATGCTTACTCGGATAAATCCGTTTTAAAGAATCCGCAAAAAAAGCCTACCGCATCAATTCGGCTTTCGTGAAAATAACGGAACTATTGAGCAAGTCAATCGTATAACAGCAGAAATACGAAACGCTTTCAAAAATCGGGAATACTGCACTTAAATATTTTTGGACGCCTCGCAAGCATTCGACAGAGTTTGGTTAGAAGGCGTTATTTATAAAGTCAAAGCAATGCTACCTAAAAACTCACATAAGCCTTTTGAGTCATACCTCTACGACAGATAACTTGCAGTGGAATGCACAAACTGCTATGTCCGACGATGTTACTATGGGACCTGGAGGTCCTCAAGATAGCGTACTTGGGCCAACACTATACGTACTCTATACAAGAGACATCCCAACAAGCACACGACTACAGCTATTCTCAGCCGTTCCAAATGCCCAATACAAACATCTACCTTTTCTGACGATTCAGCAATGCCCAATGCAACTAGCTCTTCATATGGTCGACGTAGAAAAATGGCCAATTGATTGTCAAATAAAAGTAAACGAACAGAAATGGAAGCACATTTAAAACTGAAAGTCAATAGCTTCCATTGGCTTGTTAACGCTCGATCGCCTCTTAGTCTAGACCTCAAGGTCCTGTTCTACAATTCTGTGCTAAAACCTATATCGACATATGGCTCCCTGTTATGGGGGAATGTCACCAATAGTAATATTGATATTATCCAGAGAGCTCAGTCAAAGATCTTGAGAACTATTACCGGGCCACCGTGGTATGTTCGAAACGACAAAATACAAAGAGACTTGAAATTCAATTAGTCAGCGCTTGACTCAAGGGGTCGTGCAGTCACATTACTGACCAAATGAAATGTAAGTAAAAATTTAGTTAGAAAATTTGCGTACTTTTTGTTATTCTGATAACAAAGAAAAGATTCAATAAATAAAAGCAAAGTAATTTCAAAAAACTTTATCAACCCTACCTCTAGTTACATCGAAAGCATACTAACTTAAATGGTCCCGTCTTCGTAAGCATAAAAATCTCCGCTGTTCTAGAATCGCTCGAGTCTATCAGCAACTGTACTAAACATATTGGAAATGCTGGTATTATTCGATTATGCATCTTAAAACAGAATTGTGCCAGTTAGTTATATATATATATATATAATGGTGTATTGAGATTCTTATATCTTATAATCGTGATAAACATGGGGCAAAGTACACATGTCATATATATATAAAAAAAAGTACTACAGAATTAAAGTCTTAACACTGCAGCCACTTACCTTAGCATTTATAATCTTACTCCTAATCAATGGTTGAAGAAATACGCAAAATAAGCGAGCCAACCGTGATTGCACATATTTATCTTTTACATTTTGACATGCCGAAATGCAATTACTGAGATATATTAATGGGTGAATTCGATTGGTAGAGGACAAGAAGTTGTCAACCTGAAATTAATAATAAAAAAAATATACGAAATAAAAAGAATTTTTTAAAAAATTATGTTGAATATATTTGACAAAAAAAAAAATATAAATACTAAGCAAATCGGCATATGTATTTTGGCAAATAAAAAATTGATCATTTTCACGTTTGAATTTCAAGCAGCTTTGAAAAAGGCTTCATTATGTTTTCCCTTTTAAATATAACTAATACGAAGTTTAAAATAAGAAAACAAAGATTATTTCATAGAAACGTTAAAAGCTATAAGTTAATTTGTAGTTTCTTGTGTTCACATAAGTATGTTGACAATAATGTAATAACAAAGAAAACATTGTTTAAATCTACCAAAAGTAAAGAAATAAAGACAACATTAGTAAAATGAAAATCCTCCTTTGGCTTCAAAGGCGTCTTGGAACCGAAACTGAATTCATTCTTATTATGCTAAGGCATTTTTAGTTTGAATATTGTGTTGACATATGGGTCAAGTGTGTTAATAAGTCTACTCCACATCCTTTAGAAGGCAGCCTGTCATCATTCAAATCTGGATACAATGCGGAATTATTTTTAAGATTAGATGTTCGATTTGTATAAAAACATTTTTTTTGTGATATTTTACAATTATTTTCTGTGGAATGCCTGTATACTTATACATGTAGTATATCAATAGTGCAATTACAATAATTATTAAAAATGTTATTTCTTTTGCGTGTATATATGACAAGGGTTTTAATTTGGTTACATTATTATTGATATAAACGGTTTGTATATAGTCTAATATTTTACTTGTGATTATAATATCATCAATTTGTTAATTTGTTAATAATTGTTAACTTTTCTTAAATTATTTCCTTCAATTATTATATCTTTATTTATGCGATTTTGAAGCAATTTGATGTGCAAAAAATACTTAGGATCGATATACAGAATATGTTCTTTCGAAAGCATAAACAGATATGCGCGATAACAGATTGCTGACGCGACTTATCTCAGCATTGCGCATACATGCATATATATATATAAATTATATATGTGTATGTTGAGGGGTAAACTATACCCCTTATTGCTGACCTCGGGCTCAGACAATGAAACAAAGATTTTTAACGGGTTAGTGCCGGAGTAAAGATTTATTTAAGCGACTGTGGAGCGCTGTATTCAAAACTGATTTTTCGATACAAAGAATATTTCACTTAAGCTAAGCCGAAACTCGCATCACGCCACAATGTCATGGTCGGCAAGCCGACTCAGCAAAATCCTAGGCAATAACGGAAACTCTTGCAGCAAAACAAAAGTGTCCGATTACGGCCACTGACCATTGCAGCTATAGCTCGCTGATACAAAGTATTCAGCACCGCAATTGCGAGGGCTGTTCATTAATTTATGAGACGCGGAATGGCGAGGGTTGATTATAAACTTATGAAATATATATATATATATATATATATATATATATATATATATATATATAAGTTAACGCATGTCACTCAATATAAGATATTTCATTTCAAGTTAACGCATGTCACTCAATATAAGATATTTCATAAGTTTATATATATATATATAGTGATATATTCGCCTTCTCTTATATTATTACTAACCCATATCCATCAGCGCCTTACAAATGCGCATATAAACAAATATCTCATATGCCAATTTTAAATATCCAAAATCCACTTAACCAATATATACAAACAATGTCCAAATCCTATGACGGAAAATATTTGTCACCCAAAATATACAAATATGCAATTAGAATCAACTTACCCAAAATATACAAAAATGCAATTAGAATCCAACACTTAAGAAATAAACAAACATAGCCGCTAGCGCGTAAGCCTAACATAAACAACAAATGTTGCTATATAACCCAAAATTGTAAGTCCTCGAGACCCAGTTCCACTTCGACATTTGAACGGTCGAGATGCTCCGGTCTTCCGCATCCAATTAAATAATTGCAAATTTACTTACAAAATCAAAGTGTTTCTTTTTATTTTTTTTTTGCGGTTATCGTTAACGAATATACAATTATATATATATATATATATCGCCTCTTGCATGCTCGTTTTGTTAAGCTGCTAATCAGCTATGTTAACCGCTCAGCTGTGTGAGTAACGAAAAACTGGGGAAATAAGTTCGGAGGAAAAAGCCGTGAAAATATTTATGTTTGCTCCTCTTGTTCCTTAATCAAGGTTACGCTTGGAGCAGGACGCAATAGTGTGAATCTCAGAGAGAAAAACGCTGAGACAGGTGCCCATTGCAAATGACATTTTGGTGCTAGGTCCTATCCCGCCGCCAACCCTTTGATCAGTTTTTGATCCGTCTGTTAACTACTGCAGGCTGCCGCGGTCGCTACAAAGGTTGGTATTATCCCATTACCTACGGTCTGAAATTAGGGTTATAAATCTTGCCCCGCAGTTGAGTTCCATCATCTTCAAATATGTTCATTATCCCAAGAAGTGTTATAATTAGACTGCGTTGACAAAGACGAAATTCAGTGTATTTACAAAGCTGTCGGTGTTACCCTCATCTTTGGGAATAAGTTTTAGCTCAATGTGTGAGCTTATATATTTTCTATATATAAGGCAAAAGATTTTTCGGAAAGTCAATCTTATTGGTATATCTACGTTTTCTATGAAGTAAACTTCTTAGAGCAGGCGAATGATCAGATGAAAAATCTGAGAGACACTCGACGCTTATCAGATAACGAAAAATTTTTTCGGAATTGCAAAGTTGATTAATTCGCGTAGTTTTTTGGGGTCTGCCGGCCAGTATATTGATCTGCCTGGGGAAACAAGGTCGAGCTTGTTGAAGACTTTGATTACTTTAATTGTTGTGATAGCAGCATTTGTATCAGAAGATACAAGCACAGTTGTCCTTATAAAAGATATAAACTCAATAAGGCTTTGCTGCAAGTGATATAACATTGCTTCAAATTTTCTCTGTTGCTGCCACGGTAGTTCATACTGCTGTGCTTTGTTCAGTTCTGAATGTGCTGCTGCTGCGAAAACTACACTCACCGCCCGCAGTGTACAGTACGATCTTGTATAAGTTAACACTTAAGAGTTACATAAGAATATCAAAACACTTTGTTTACCATTCGCTCCAAACGCATTCCGCTGACACAGAAGTTCAGCGCCCCGACTATTTTGTCGACAGCAACAACATGACACTTGACTATGTCGCAAGTGGCTACGTTAACGCTTATGCTGAGTCGGCTTGCCGACTGCAACTTTGTAGCTATGGATGTTTGTCTTAAGT
>SCDZ01001013.1:0-22364 GCA_004143845.1 Drosophila lacertosa | reverse complement strand
ATTTATTTATTTATTTATTTATTTATTTATTTATTTATTTATTTATTTAGATATTTATTCAGTATTTATTTATTTGCTTATTTATTTATTTATTTGCTTATTTATTTATTTATTTGTCAAATCAAGTAAATAAAAGAAAATAAGCTTCAAAAGATTACTTGCTAAAAGCCTTAAGAATATATAAATATTTCGAATAACATCACCGACACGATGGGGGTATTTTATTTGCCACTCCGGCCCTGTTCACAGCAAGTCAACCTACAGCCAAAATATATGGGAGTAGTTAAAAAGAAATGTCTATATTAATATAAGTTTTAAACTTATTCCTATAATAACAAAATTAACATAAAAAAGTAAAAATTATAAAATATAAAGGTAAGATATAAAGTGAAAATTATAGAAAGAGATGGCAAAGCACTAATCCGGTGGGGTGAATATTTACCCAGTCCGGCAAGCTATGACCCTTCTTATAGCTGAGAGTGGTTAGTGATGTGCCGAAGATATGCTGAAAGCAAAGATTTGATTAGGGGAAGAGAGATTTCAAAAGAGAATACGTGATAAAATGAATTAAATGAAATGGTCTTCCTTATTTCCATATATTCACAAGTATAACTCATCCTACGAATTGTCAATATCAGCTGTTCTTTCGTGTAATGAAAAACAATAGGAATCCAGTAAAAATATTAATTTCTTTAGTATAAGAAGATTTGAAGTTTACACATAGCCCATACTATGGCCAATAGTTCCGGTGCCATTTGCGGAAGCTTCGGTAGTCAGGTCAAAAAGCAGCTTGAAGACTCGGTACATGATGACATCTTCTGATGCCAAAATGTTTCGTAGACGTTCAAATGCATTGCGTTTAATTTCGTTGAACTCTATTGCAACTTTTCTTGATCTGTGCTTGCTGACTGAGCCGTTTTCACCTTTTAGTATGTCTGTTAGTTGTCTTGCAATTGATGCAAAATCTTTGACAAATCTTCAGTAATAACTGGCCAGACCGAGAAATGATCTAAGACTAAACAAGTTTTTGGCTCGATGTACTCTTGTATCGCTCTCACTTTTTCGGGATGAGTCTTTGCTCAGCCCCTAGTCACTCCGAATCCTAGATGTTCTACGCTCTCTTTGAAAAACTTAGCTTCTTCTTGTAAGACTCTCATATTAGCATCGCTTAAACACTTAAGTACTGTGCGAATATGCTGAAAATGGTCGATTTCATTTTAAGAGAAACTGATCACGTCATCTACATAAACATATCGTATATGTCGTTGTCGCATACAGACGTGATATTTATTGTGCTCCGGGAAAATAATTCTAAAACTCAACCGCGAACTGAGACAAACTTTCATCAAATACCGTGTATCGCTTAGTGTGATGAAATCACACAAAATAATTAATAAATTAAATATAAATTAAATTTCAATAAATTTATAAGTATATTAATAAACCAAGCCTCGGCTAAGACGATGAGTCAGAAAGACATGCTTAACCAGCAGAAACGTGAGCAAGACGAGCGTCGGCTCTCTTTGCATCGAAATAACGCGTACTTCTCTTTTGTCGCCGCGCAACCGAAAATGAAAATATTGCAAATTCAGATCGGCTGCGGTCAATCACCCCCAACACGACGAACGAACTCTTGCACCCAGCGAGCGAGAGAGCGCGATCTTGTTCTCCGTCGATACCGTCCACATCTCAAAAGGTTCAAAGCGCAGAGGCCAAATAGACCTGCGTTTAGCTACGGTGAGTAGCACAGCAATCTTTTTAACTACCGCAAAAGTAAATACAACAACAACTGCAACAGTATCGACTGCCCGCTCAATTCCGTCGACTGCAAAATAAACCATCTAGTATCCATCGATCAATACAAACCATACCAAAACTATTGTATCGACCGCCGCGCTGTCAGTTGGACAAAATAAAAACAATGAATAGATTGAATGGATTGAATGATTGGAATGGATCGCTATAATCCAATTAAAAGAACGTCGAGCCCCCTAAGCTCTAAGCCAAAAATCACCAGCGTTAATTCCAGTTTAGTTACGGGCGAAAAGCCCTCTAATACTAACTGATTTGAAATTCTCGCAGACAACTCTGACGATCTGCCCCCTGTAGCTAAGGAAAGAAAGCCAAAGCCACCCCCATATATATCAGACAGAAAAGCTACAGTGCTCTTGTTAACAAAATTATAGAGCTTATTGGGACGGACAATTTCCACATAATTCTCCTTGTTACAGGCAGTATACATAAAACAAAAATTCAAACGAAGTCTGAATATAATTGTAGAGAACTACCGAACCATCTAAACGACAGATCAGGTGAAAAGCAGCAAAGGCTGCCCAGTACATAAGGAGATGAAAAGTCGAATCCAACAGCGAGTTACCGCTACACATTCTCAAAACGGTCCGATCATAGCATCCAAATCAAACCCAGACGTCTTTTTTTCGACTGCAGCCAGATCCGTATTTGGCCCCGAAAACTTTACCAAAAACGTTACATTCGCAATTGCATTAAAAACATGACTGCTACCCGCTGGCTCAAATACACCGTGTTCGCAAGCAAAATACTCTGAACTGAACACGCCGCAACAGCAGTAACCATCGGAGCAACTACAGAGCAAATTTGAAGCAATGTTATACAACTTGCAGCAAAGCCTTATGCAGTTTATGTCATTTATGCGGACAACTATGATTTAATACGAAACGAAAATCTTTTGATATAAATGCTTGTATCACAACAACCCTAATGGCGTTTCACAGCATAAACTTGAGTTAGCTCAATTCCTACTCGAAATGCACATCGACGTAATGCTTCTCTCAGAAACTCATTAGCAACCGTATCAAGCACCACTGCCATAAAGTGTTTGCTGAAAAAATATTTAAGTTCACCAAAAGAAGACAAATCTAAAAATCGAACAGCTCGTTCTTGAAAAGCGACGCTTATGTCGAGAATGGCAATACCACAGATCGCTATCTGTACGGCAAAGCTTAAAAAAGGCTACACTTAAACAAACCAAAGCCCTAAACCAAGAAGAAGCATATGCCGAACGCTGCTACATAGAGAAATTATCATCATCTTCTTCAAAACACTCACTATGGCGAGCTCACCCAAGTCTAAGCTCGCCAACAGAATCCGCGACGCCTATACGGAGCCTAGATGGAGCCAGCACATTTACCGCTCACCTTAAAAATGTTTTCCAACCAAATCGTTTATACTACCGGATGATGAGCCAATCGAGTTCCTCCCAAATGATATTGTTAATATTATCAAAAAACAACTGAACCCGAAAAGTCACTGGGCTACGACCTTATTACCCCTAAAATGATTACCGAACTTCCATATTGTGCCGTATGCACTATCACCCATCTTTTCAATGCCATTACATAACATCATATCACAAAACTTAGCCACTTTCCAGAGAGATGGATAAAGTCAATCATCATACTGATACCGAAGCCAGGAAAAGAACAAACAATGCATATGCTCGAAACGACAACATACGAAAAGACTTCAAAATTCAGAGATATAATAGCAGAACATAAAGAAAAGTACTATGGCAAACTCTCTTCGCACCCCAACCATTTCGCGAGTGTTTTATCAAGGTTGCGCAGTCGATACCGACTTCGTCGTTATGACCTACCAACCCAGCGATAGACTCTAGGGTCGTGGAATCACATTACTTTCCTAATGAACTGTTAGTAAATGTTCAGTTATAATATTTGTAAACTTATTGTAAGTCTCATTATAAAGAGAAGATTCAATAAATAAAAAAAAATCTACCTAAACATAGCATATCTTGCCAATTTGATCTCTTAGCACGTCGTCTACGGCTCTGAAACATGCTTCCTGCATTTTTTAAGCCGAAGGGCAGGCAATACACGGTCTTGATCCGCGTGATAATTTGATGGTAGCCCGTCTTTAAGTCTAAGGTTGTGCAAAATTTGGCATCTCCAAAGTTCACTAGAATCATGAGAATGGATGGCATTGGGTAGCGACCGGGAATAGTTCGCTCGTTCATTTTCCTTAAATCAATTACCAAGCTCTTGTTTTTATTGTCATTGGCGTCAGTCCCTTTTTTATCAAACACTCTTGTTGGGCTCTTATATGGGGACCTGAATGGCCATATTATGCAGGTTCGTTATCTTTAGTACGAACAGTGGCGATGACTGAATTACAAAAAGGTAACTCCTCTTTAGAGGTTGAAAAAACCATACTGTTCTCTAGAATAATTTTTTTGTATTCCTCTTTAGCGGAATTCGGTACCACTTCATCATTAACATAAGTGAAGTTAACGCTATCACAATTATGGTATTGTAATTGTTCTGATACATTCTTGTACTCTAGCATGCTAGCAAATTCAAAGTCATTCCCGTCCGTGTTAAGAGGTCAAAGCCTATGATGATATGAAAAGTACTGAGTGTGTCCAGTAAGAAAAATGGAGATGTTTGCCCGAAAATTGTCATCAGGCATTTATTTTTAATTTGACTGGAGCCATGTATTGAGCGTATAGTACGGGCTTTACATAGTTCTTTGCCGCGCCTGTATCTATTAAGATTTTTAATGTTCTCCTAGCCAGCTGTCGCTTAATGACTGGAAGCCGGGAGCGATACTAAAAATTCATCGAATCTTCTTCTATCTCGCCAACTTCGCCCGTAGCTTTGTTATTATAGCTATCTTCTTGGCTATCAGAGGCACATTGCACAACATTGTTCAGCCGCTGATGGCTTTGGGCTGTCATGCACTATTGCTGCACCATTTGTCTGAGTTTTTCCGAACTTTCTTTCTTATGTTGCTCTTGGCCAGTGCTGTTTTGCTTGCGCTTGATGAAGTGAGGGTACTCTCTTGCCCTCGGTCGTCTCGGCTATTTATACGTTGCTTGAACTGCGAACAATTCTAATTGGCTTCTGAAGTTTGTGACTTCTCTTGGATGGCTTTAGCGTATGTGTTTGCAAACATGCTTCGTTCAATGCTTGCCTCCGGTTCTCTGGTTAGAGCCAAAGCAGGCGGTCAATCTTTTGGCTGTGCCGGGAAGACAATCGCCTTGAGAATTTATTAAGCCCTGTAGTGCATCAGATCTAATTTCTCTGATCAGGAGCTCCTTCGCGGTCGTGAGACATTGTGATTTTATTTGTAACGCAAGGCAGCTTTTGTTCGACTTCATCGTAGTATTGCTTGAGGCTTAGGGCTCCCTTCATGACCATCTCTAAACCTTGTCGAAGAAAGCGTAGCGATATCCTATCAGCATATATACAGTTCAACCTATCTATGATAGCATCGAAGTTAAGTACTGTATTATTGCTTTCGCGGGCCCCTTGATTTTGTTTCTCATTATTGACACTGCCTAATAATGTGTGCTACTGCCATTACTGACGATTATGGTGGGAAAGCTAAAGCTGGCCTTGTGGCTCAGCAATGAAAGACTAAAATGGTTATACGGCCAATTGCCGAAGTGGAAAATTTATTAGCTTGTGTGCTTTACACAGGCTTATTCAGAACTAAACATGAAGATACAATTTTTATCATGCTTAAGCTAAAGAAATACTTTTGGCGTAAGCATCACGCCACCAAGTGGGAGTCGGCAAGCCATTGGCGATAACTGCATACTTTATTGCCACACAAAGAGAAGAGTCTGGTTACCGCCGTTGACCGCTGCAACACAACGCTGACACATAGAATTTGGGCATTGCGCGTGCGAGGGTGACTTAGTTAAAAAAGTATAGGCTTACTTGATAACTTAAATCCATTCGAATTCCGCCGCTCACATGTGAGCTGACAACAGTCAAGACGTAATGCCCCCTAAGCTCAACTAAAACTCATCTCATTTCTTTGTCCACTTTCGATCTACGTGCACAACGGATTACGCCTTGCACAATTCATTTCGGGTACTATGCACTCAGTATAATACCCTATATCACGTATTCTTCTCTGAAATCTCTCTTCCCCTAATCAAATCTTTGCTTTCAGCAAATCTTCGGAAAATCACTGATCACTCTCAGCTATGATAAGTGGTTTGCCATCTTTTTCTATATCTTTCTCTATCTAACCTATATTATAATTTTTACTTTCATATGTTAATTTTGTTAGTAGAAGATTTAGTTTAAGACTTATATTAACATATACATTTCTTTTTTACCACTTCTATCCATTTTGGCTGTAGGTTCTATGACATCGCTGACTAAACTTTCTGTGAACAGGGGCAAAGCTGGCCGAACTGGCAAATAAAAATAGAGGCATTCCAGTTTTGTTGAATTTCGTACTAAGCACACCAAATACATAAGCGTCATTCCAGTAGTGAAGGTACAAAATAGATATATATAGAAGTTTATAAGCGAAGGGACCATAAAACTCCGTTGAGCAATTTTTAATAAAGTTTTAAACTATGTTGGCTTAGTTTTCAAGAAAAGATATGTGAGTATTTTAATTTTTGCTTAAAATCTAGAATTCATCCGAGGTCCTCAAAATTTGCCGATTGAAATGATTACCAATTGGCCTTTGTAAGTCATAAACATATACTGAAAAAAATTTAGATACAACTGACATGAGAGTTATATAGAACTTAAAACGTCTTGTAGGCTACTATAATGTATGTAATCAGTGTACATAAAGTACGCTGCACATAATATGCAAATATAAGATACGAGCATGAGATATTGTAGAGGGGAGGCTATTTATAAATGGGGTAAAGACTTAAGGTTCAAAATGGCTTTCCTGATGTTCACTTGAAGAAGAATGATGCAGCTAAAGCATAAAGGATAGCATAAAGGAAGAATGCCCTATGTGGTAAAGTTTAAGAGCTGTAATGAAATTAGTATAAATGAGGTTAGTTTGGTTTTTAAGCAGGAGAGATTACTGATTTGTGGGGATACTGCTAGGGGAAGGTATTTTTTTTCTAAATAATTTAGGGATAACAGACAGTTTTTCAATGTCCCTTAAGTTAGATAAATCATAATTAAAACCGTTTTTTGGTGTGGCATGATAAAGGATTCCTTGAAAATTGATTTAAGCTCAACTAAAATAAAAGTTTAGAAAGAGAAAGCGGGTCGATGGTTTTAGGGACTGATAGAGGCAAAGTAGTTTAAGGAAGTCAATCGTGAAATGTTCGGCATATTAAGATCCTTCAACAAAACAAAAAGGTCGTTACTATCCACATTATGTTGCACATAATATTCAATATAGGAAGATGGAGCGATGAAACATGTTATGTATAAAGGGAAAGAAGTGAGAGTAACTTTTACATCGACAATCTTAGCCTAAGAACACGTTGTCAAATCGGAAAAAGTCGTTTTTACGATTTCGGCGAGTTTGTCGATCTTGTTTGTGATTTTTCTGATGTGATTTATAAAAATGATCAGAAGGTATACTTAGTTAACCTCTCGCAAGCTTGCTCTTATTGGCTTATAAGTGGAGTGTGATTGGCTAAGAATGATTTTGCACTTTAGATTTTAGCTCGTAAATAATCTTTTAAAGTACCCAAAATGTAGGATGACAAATTTTTGAAACATTAATTTTAAACGACGATAATTCATGAGAAGTGGAAAAATTCAAAGTATTATAATAACAGATTCGGAGCAATATATGCTGACACAGGCTTACCAGAAAATCAGTTAAATATGTATCGTATCTTAAGCTTTTTTATTTTCTATTTTTTAATTTATAGCTTGTTTAATAATACTTAAGTTAGAATTTTATACAATCTGTATGTGAAAATCTTAGCACCTACAACATTTTATATTGTTATAAGTTAACTTATGCGTTAAAATACATATATGTTTGTATACTTGTGAATTTTATTTTTACATTTTTAGGCGTTTTTTTTGTAAGGCGCTAAAGGTCCACAAAGAAAAGATTTAGCCGTTCAGGGTCAGACGACTCCTTCGATCGCCGACTTTTCGGGTTTAACATATTTAGCGACTCGAGTAATTTATCATGCAGGCAGATGGACGATCATCTTCTGCGTGCCTAGTTTTGATGAGATCATTTTTTTTTTTCAAGCGGCACTTGGAAAGGCGGTTTCGTCCCGCGGCTTGCGATTATCTCTAACGCTGGCTTTCAGAGCAACTGAGACGCCGGTCATCTGGGCTTGAGTCTCCGTAGCTGGTGTATATATTCGTCCCGTGTGGGATATTGGCGTTGGCGTTTTAGATCTATGGTCAGTGGAGCGATTGCGCGAGATACCGGAATCACCCAAGATGCAAGTATCGCAACGATTTTGGTAGTAACCAATGTCTGGGACCGAACACACACATCAACATACTGATAAAGTGACTGTATAAGTGCATGTGTTGTTGGTGTTTGTGGACCTCAATGTGTATATTGTAGCAGTCCACTTGTCACAATAATAGTTGGCCAGACTATTTTGGGCATATATGCAGGATAGATTTTGGGAATACATATTTTGGCTTCTTGTAGACATAGCCCCAGCACTTTGTTTTGTGTATTAAAAATGCGGCAGTATAAGTTAAATCTAAGCTTGTAATATATGGGTAACTACATTAGCAAATTATTTTTAATTCAAATCTATAACATTTCTACCGCCCACATCATGCCGTTGTGAAGAGTATTTTCATTACTTGCGATCTTCAAGATGCACTGCACTCCGTTGATATTTCCATTAACCAATAATGGTCCATTGTGACGCTTTTGGAGTGCAATGCTAGTGCTTTTTATTTCAAATGGGCCAATCTAGAACATCATTTACAAACCGCACAGCTTAATCTCAAATTGCTTAGCCATTCAGTCCAACAGATTTGATTTTAAACAAAAGCATGACCTCCTTGCCAATTGTTAATGCCTGAATCACCCTCGCATTTCCAGTTGAATCCATTTCACGCCAAAGAACACTGTGGAGCAAAAAAGGTTTTGTGACGATTTTATATATCTTAGCATGGAGTGCGAAAATACGGTTAAGACAATATATCATTTTGGCTTAGCCTTTTAACAGTCATTCTTCCTCATTTTCCAGTAGATTTTTAGCCAATTGGTCGACGCTCTGACGATAGCCCACTGATTTAGTCATCCACTGTGTCAAGGCGGCATGGAAGGGGTTGCAGCTTCTCAATTAGGATGGCCCGACTGAAGAGCCGAATCTTGAAAAGCGTATCGTAAGAGCAAACCAGATACGCGATAGGTCATGTGCTGATTGATTCAGCGATCGAAAACGAAACGAGGTTATGTGCACTTAAACTGTTTCACAATATATGTAGCCAATATGTCTGTATGTTCTAGTAAACAGTTCGATATCCAACCATGCAAAGGTCGATAACAAAAGTAATTATCCTACGTATGTACCGCAGCGTGAAATCCAAGTTTTAACACAATCAATCTATCAATGTGTCTAAAATACCTAACATTTACCATTTATTTATTTCCTTCAAATCGATCCGTCTAAAAAAGAGATGCCCTAGTAAAATGCTCAAGACAACGACGACAGACGTGCTTGCCAAACTGAGTCGTGACACGAGCAGTAAGAATATGTGTCTTCTGTGTAGACGGAGCCATAATACCTAACTTCGCTCACGAAAATAGCCACCATAAAAGTCCGAACTATGACTCCGCAATCTTGGCTTGATTTCTATAAGGCAAACGCAACTACCATCACTGCTCAAGATGTCTGGTATAAATAATTAGTAAAGTCAAGTCCTAAGTACGCCGTGATCAAGTTATAAATACGCTTTCACTCTCTCCACATATTAAAATGTATAAAAGAGAATAAACTTAAAAGAATTTTAAATCCACCCATCGATAAATATCTGTTATATGTTGGAGAATGAAAATCGTGAATGGAATCCTCTATCGGAAAAAATAAAAGTCGAGGAAATTAACTTACAAAAATCAACTGGATACCAAATAAGCGTAAAGTAGAACTAAAGATGTTGTGAACAAATAATAGAAAATATTCCCAACTAATATTAGTTTGTAAAAAAGTTAGTGCACATCCTGTCCATACAATTGAGATTTATTCAACTGTACATAACCCCAAAACATCATAAGTCATCTTCTCTTGACTTGGCTTTAGCTCTGGCTATTTTTTACCGAGGTCAAAAACCCAAAAAGGAACAAGCGCCAAAGCCTTTTGACTATCCGTAGTATCCGATTGTTCATAGTCGAACTTCGTTCACGTTTCATTCCCGATGACAAACATATAATTAGTAATCTATCGACTTGCCCCTATTGTGATCCCTTTACCAATAAAGGTTTATGACTCTCCTCGCTCGAATTCAAAACGGCACAGTCAGCCATTAATCGAGTACACAGAGGCTATTACAAAGATGTCACATATACTTTAAGCCCACTGAAATTGGGTAAAATAAAATATAAGAAATAGTTTTGTTTGGCGATCGGTCTTGTATAAAACCTGAACTTATAAGGCCGTTCGCAAAACAAGTCTATTTCGTATAGAAACAAATCAGCTAAGTATCGAGCTCCGAGTCAAATATCCTTCTAGTATATAAGTAGAATCACAAAGCGCAAGCTTTCACTTTAAAAAATGGATATTTTTATATGTACATTTATTTCCAGCTTTGTGAAAAACAATACATAGTAAATTTAGCTCCGATTGTTTACGTGATATGTATAATAAACTAAATATTAAGTCCCAAAACTGAACCATATTGTATACAATTAACTACTAACCTAAGACCACTCAATATTGGTTTACTACATAACATAAGTATAAAGTGTATATATACAACAATAATATATTATGTATGGCAATATATCTGAAAATCTTCCGATTTTACTTGTGCAAAAGTATCTAACAACTGCAGTAAGTAAAGTATTTCTGATCAACAACTAGTTGTGTTGATTTAACAACTAATTGTGTTGATTTAACTATGTTCTGCAGTCAGTTACGTTGTCTGGCTTTCTGCATAGGCACAACAATCTTCGAGCCCATAAAATCTTAAATTACATTTTTTCATTTATATATAATCACTCAGTTTTTAAGTTTAAGTTTATATTACCACATTGATTAACTATATTCTTTTAAATTTCGGAGATGTCCCTAGTAGTAGTTTATATCAGTTGGTTTTATTTTCACAATATTTTTCTTTTAATTGAAGAGCTCTATTTTTAACCAAATGGTGTTTGTTTTTCACCAGACTTTGCTATTGGTTCAGTGCGAAACATAACAGAAACGTTTGCCATTGGTCAAAACTTGGGGGTGTTTTCATGCATTGCTGTGGTTAAAATGGTTTTATCGTGAAGAAGTCTCTGCTTCGAAAATATTCTTCAATCAAATTTAGTAATTTTTGTGCCGGTAATGAGATAAATTCTCAAAAATGAAATATTTTTTACTTAAGTCAATAGAATAGTTTTATTAATAGATAAACTAATACATGTAAAACGTGATTGTAGAATTTCGGTCAAATGAGTGAAATGTCGAAATATGTAAATCCTGTGTGCCGGGAATCTCCATCGTTTTATTTCAACGGTGATTACAATAATTCGCCCATTTCGGATTTAAATGCTTTTGATTGTATGTATTTAAGCAATCAATTATATTTATATATATTTATATATATACTTATTTATATTAATACTGCATAAAAACAAACCTATTTATATATATATGTATATACATATTTATAGAAAAAATTTATAAATTCCTATAAAAGTTCTTCATTTAAATTGAAGTGAAATGTTACGAAACAGAAATATAAATTTTAAACAAATTTCGATTAAATGCATAAAACAAAAACTTAATTTAAAAGTGTCTGCGTTTTATTTGTTTTGTGTACTTTTTGAATATTCAAACAAAGTGAAGGAGTACTCTCAACTAAAGCAATCTTTATTTTAACATATTTAATGTGAATATATTAATTAAATGCTTTTGGAATTATGCAATTGCTGAGGGCTTAAAAGCACATATAAATGCTCAAATCTTTACTCCGCTGAAACTACTTATGGACCAAGAAAGAAAATTTCCATGTCGAATGATGTATTATTTTATATTTCATATTTAGGCATATGCTTTGTATATAGCTATAAAAGTCATATCTGCTTTACTCTTCGTCTCTGTGTGAATCTATGACCACATTTCAGATTTAAAAAGAGTTAAAGGCACGAATCAAGTTTATTTTTAAAAAGAAAACTATAAAATATATAACGCCAATTGATATAAGTACAAAATGCACAAACCAAAATATAAATAAATACGAACCACAACATAAAGTAACTATTGTATGGAAAATCGTTTTTGTTTGTACAGTGTATGCACAGAAAGAATCCCTCGTCTCAATGATTTATACATCCCCAATTACTTCACTTTTTGTATCAAAATGCAAACATAATTTACTGAATTGTCTCTGACAACCCAACTTTTTTGATAATTCCAAGTGCTAGGTGTTGTATTTATTTAACGAAGAACGATATTAATGAATATGTCTGTAGAATATTGAAGACCCTCTACTGAAGGCGTGATCTCGATTTTATATGTCCGTCTATTTTTTTTCCGTTTTTGAAGTAAATTATTTTAATTTAAAACATATTCGCGTCTACACCTACTAAATATTCATTTATTTTTAATTTCTATTATTTTATTTTTCATAAACAAGTTTCTTTTAATTTAGCAACTTTAGTTTTAAACATTTTTAAAATTCTTGTTGAGTACTTCTTAAATGTAAGTTGTCGATTGCACTTTTGTCTAAAAAATTATAACGCTTGCAGTGTGATCACGATTTGTTACTATAAATGTGTTTGAGTAATAAAAATTTCGCACAGAAAAGACTTAGTGCTGTCTAACACAAGCTTATTTTTGCGGTAATTCGTAGGTTCCGATTCACAATTTAAGAATTGTCGACGAAAGTTCATAAAATAGCGGTTGGTGCTGGTTCTGTATTACACATAGTTTGGGCGGTTCTTCTTTAAATATTCCCCGCTGAGTAGTATATATAAACTCGATGAATGCCCAATATATACAACCGTCTCTCTGTTTCTAATAATAGCTCTGGTTAGTTTTTACCTATCGTCGTAAGTCATTGCAAAAATCAGGTTATTTGGGCCATAAGGAAAAGGACGATCGGATTATTATATTGTAAAGCAGACAACATTAATATTAATGTCTCTTTACTTGCAGACTCTAATATAAAAAGTGCTGGTGAAATATTTACACCTGCCAATCATCTTAGTTTTAATCCACACCCAACGGTTCGAACTATCAAAAAGAGAAATACCGCTAATAAAAAAGAACGGAGACGTACACAAAGTATTAATACTGCATTTTCATTCCTGCGCGAAAAAATTCCAAACGTTCCTTCCGATACAAAGTTATCAAAGGTGAGTACCTACAAAAATAGCTTGATTAAAAACATTTTATTAAAATGTTCACAAATAGAAGAAAACAACTATATGGTAAGCAAAGATATCGTAAATATATTTATATTCCTCTAAGTTTTAATAATTAATTTTTGTTGCCTAATTCAATAAATCGACTGCTCAGCTAAAATGGTTTTCGCAGTGCGTTGACAGAAACACCATGTCTTCAATTTCTTTTAGTAGGATTGACAAATATAAGTTCCAATTAAGATTTTCGATACAGCCGTACTGAGTATAGTAAAGAAACTTGTAGAGTAGATTCAGCTGGCCTCCAATCTTTTTAACGACCGGGCAGTTTTTGCTAACCGCCCACTAAGATTTTATTATAGTACCCAATCAGATTCCATATCCAAGAATACCACGAAATCTACAAAACAGTTAGAAAATAAGCGTTAATTTAACACGCACAATCTTAACATTGCATACCATATTCTAATGTTAAACTTTTGTTAAAGATACCCAAAAGTAACTAGAATCATCACACAACGATGTCATGATAATCTAAATGAACGCACAAATTTATTTTATTCACATAAACCCAGACTCAATCTTAAAGACAAAACACTCTTAAGCCACCAAATTCCACTATTTACTTCTAAAGAATAAGCAAATTTTTAATATTTCGGCTGTTGGGAAACACACCCAAACGCTTCTCAAACGAATTAAAAAGATGAGACCACAATTAATGAAAGCGATGTATTTTGTTTTTCCAATTAGAGGCGTTTGATTGCCATAAATGAAACGACGAAATATATAAAAAAAAAAATAATAAGATTGTTTTTGTATTGGATTTTGCGAGATCGCTGCATACGAATTAATGTGAAAGTTGCTATAATATCCACAATATGCTTTAAGTACGAAGATTAAAAAATAACACTCATCATTATAAAAGCATTCAATTCAAATTGAAAACGTCAAAAGAAAACATTTAAATATAAATTGCGTTACTCAAATAGTCATTATGTAACATCATGTTTAGTAAGATAGATAGAAAGACAGATCAAACAAGGCTGGAGAAGCTTGTTGATGGGTGTATAAGAGATTATTCAATATATCACATTTATTTTAGAAAACGAAGTACCTTTTCTCATTCTTATATTTATTCTAAATAGTGCTTTTAGTGCTTCAATTTAAATCCGTATAAGAAGGAACATATTCTCTTGCCATCCATATGACCATAATAGAGCATATGAGCATATAAAGAGGAGTATTTACTTTATGACTAGCGTATGCACTAAGGAAAAAGGAGCAATCATTGACTAAGGCATTATGATGTGTCGAATGCTAAAAGCTATTTTATATATATTTATGAATCAGTTTTCCATAAACATAGATTGCGATAATACGCTCTCAAATGGTAAGCTCTTTATTTATAATCTGTTCTTCACTCGAATTAATTATTAATTAATGGAGACTTTACTCTGATCACTTTTTTTTTAATATAAATATTTACATGATTATTCAAAGTTACTGGAAGTAATTCCCAGTTTAATATATAAGAAATAAATAGTATAAAATACTATTGTATATAATAAATCAGAAAACAAAATGTGTTTATAGTTTATTAGGAAAAGTGACAGTAAATACGATTGTAAAATTTAGCAATATCAGTTGTACGAAAACAATATTGGTTTAGCAGCTGCATTCGCATAGAAAACAAATATTTAAAGTTCACAAAATTAAAAAAGAACAACAAAAGAAGAATGTAAAAGTAATACATACGAGATTAGATAGGATAAGAAGCAAGTGAAATCGTTTCTGTCACTAGCACCATAAATAATTCCATACAGTACGCAACAAAAAATAATAAGCAAAAAATGAATAGCAAAGCTACAACCTTTCAACTTAATTAGTCAATCAGGCAATTGTAAAAAAAAAACAAAAAAATTGTATGAAAAATTTGTCTTTAATGTCACCGAACTTGAGGCTCTGTCCCAACTATTACCTGAAACTCGAGAATCTTTTCCAACTACTCAACAATAATTCTAAACAACCGTTAACAGCTGCACACATATTTCTATAATGACATACAAAAAACCTATGTATTTTCGACTTTAACAGGGGCTTATCAGTAATCTTGTAGGATAAAAGCATTAAATGCATAAAAATTGGCTTATAAATTTAATTTAAGTATCAAAATTATTACTTCCTTTTCCAAAAAAAAAAAAAAATTTGTTAAACATTTGAAGTCTGTACCTTCAATAACGAAAAATAAAAGATTCATACGGACATTGCTTAAACCCAAAATACCCTGTTCAGCTCATGAACGAGTATAAAAATGATTAGTTAGAATACTTAAAATATTAGATAAAATAAATAGATTAATTTACTATATCCTGATTATTAGCAACATATCATATTACATTTGAATCTAAAATGAACTTGATGATACATATACGTTCCGAACCACAGTAATACGGAAGCTTAGTAATCAAAACTAAAATGAATATATATAACTTAGTTAACTTATGTCAGCATTGAAAAATTTGACTATTTATTTCGCACTTTTTAGACCGTACTAGCCCTAAGGTAAAAATATTTTCAGAATGGATTAATATAATAATTTATTAACATATTCACAGATAAAAACTTTGAAGTTGGCAATTTTGTACATTAACTATTTAGTGGGTATTTTGGATGGAGATCAAGATCCCAAAAGCGGTTTCCAGGCGGAACTTAAGCATCCGAATCGTAAAATCTACATTGAAAGAAAACAAGCGGATGAGGTATGTTTACATAAATTACTGCAAGTATTCTTTTTGTTATTATATATTAAATTTATATATTTTTTAAGTGCTAGGGGGTCAATACTTTATGTATATCCAAATCGGGATTGTGGGAATTTCACAATTTTTGAAAATTTTCCATTCTTTTGTACATCTATTCTATCGAGTACTTACGCTCGATATTCCGTATGAGTGGTTCATTCATAAAAAGCTGAAAAGCATTTAGGGTCATCATTTGTAATTTGCGTCTGTTTATGCTACTACTTCTATGTCATGTGATTAATCTAGTCAAATACTCTAAAATGGATCCGTGAGCAATTTCTGAATTAATTTTAATGCGTATTTGTGCTATTTAAATCTGGTATATGGCATCTGTCGGTTTTTAAAGGAGCTATGTATCATCCTCGTAAGACGATGTTTTTGATTTATTTTTGCTCCAGCTGTTAGTCTTTCGGATTTAAGCCGTACTCAGTCGGACTGCTAACAGGGCATTTCACATAATTATTTTTTTGCTGGAGGCGTTTCCAATATAAAAAAGTAGGGCATTCTCTAATACGAGCAATTAATGCAAAATCTATATTTTCACTGATATACACAATTAACAGACCCAATAAGTTTATTAGTCATAATAGTAAGCCTTAATGTCATCAAGTAAAGCTTTTTCATTTTGCATATAGAATAAGTAGACTTTTTTAAATAGTTAAATAATTTATCGGATGAAAATGTTGCTTTATTATGTTATGTTACTTAATGTAAATCAAGATAAGATTAGATTTTGCAATTGTTAAGAAAATAGCCTAAATTCAATACGAATAAAAATATTTCAAAGACTCAGTAAAATAATGAATGTATTAAATTGCACTAGAATACGATGTTGGCATTAACATAATGAAACTTGTAAATAAATAGGTAAAAATGTTATGGCAAACAAAGCGCTTTATGCATTTTTGCGGTTGAATCAGAGTTACATTATCATCGTTGTCGCCCCATAAAATTCAAGGATGATATTGTTATTTTATTAATTTTCTTTTCTGGTCCTTGATTTGTGTTGTATTGGAGTAATTTTATTTTGATCACATTAAAAAAGGTTAAATGTAGTAAAATGTTTTATTTTCAATTAATCTATGAAAGCGAATGGGGTCGGACGCCACAAAATATATATATATATATTTTTGATCATGACGACGTCATGCTCTTTGATTGAGACCTATCCGTCTGTCCGCTCCTTCCGTCTGTACAAACTGAGGTGTAAAACTTGGAGAATTAGCTAACCAGAATGGTGGGAGCTTACTACCCCACTAACTTCCCAAAACGGCACAAACAATCTAACAACAAGTACATTAACTCGCCTGATGATTAAAAATATCTGTTTATACATCGTGGGCCAGCGAAGCACAGCAACATTTAATGCCACAAAGTTATGTTGCCATCTGCAAGTGTATTTTAAGTGATTCAAGCCCGCCCTCTGCTTTTCCACCCCTTATCTTCTTAGGAGTTTTTACGTCTGCTCGAAAATATTATCACATGGCCCAATTACGCTTGTATAAAACCAAATATAAATAAATATTTTTGACAGGGTTGAGGGTTGATGGTACAAGTTTACTCAATTAAAGAGTCAAGTGCCTGCGATATATGTAGATACATGCAATAATACTTATTTTCAATGCATAAATGTAGATTTTATTACGCTAAAATAAAAGGTCCGTATTCTGTACTCTCCACTTGATAGCTTAATTTCGTGATTGTGTTTTCAAAAACTATTTTCATTTTGTAGTCCCATAATTTGATTAAAAAGACAAAATATTGTTTGTCGACTAACAATCATTTTCTATAACTACAAATATGTCTATAAGAGAAAACTAATAATTGCTTTACTAATGTTAGTTACTTGATTCATTAACTTAAATTTTCCTTAATACAAAAAAATGTATATATCATAAACTATTATTCTATTAATAAACAGGTAATTTTGTTGGTTAACTTGGTATCTGAAGTCTGTATTATTTTAAAAAAATAATGAACCGAAGCATATGGCAAAGAATTCTAGAATGTTTTTTTGTGTACAATATGCCAAATCTACTCAAAACGCCAATACAATGTCCAGACGTAACTTCGATTTAGCATTCTTGACACTCGTAGAAAAATTAAAAATGACCAGATGATAGAGGGTCTAAATAAAGATGTTTTCGAAACTTACCAATCCCACACAGAAAATCTCTTTCTTAATTAATTTAAGTGTACGATGTGTTTTTTGAGGCCACAAAGTAAGTTTTTTTTTTTTTGGTTTTTCTAAAGCGTTAATATTTAATAACATATTATTGTACTAATATTTAATTTTAAATAATTTTAACAAATCATTTTTATGCAACCTTTTGCAATAATAAAATATGTTCTTTACAAGCACAGCTACTGTCCGATATTATTGGTACAATGTATATAGTATTTTGATCATATCTAAGTATTTATAGCTTTGTATTTATTGCATTGCATCTCTTTATTTATATTTTGGTAGTATATCCGCATTCGGAACCTTTTCTTGAATTATATTCCTTTTCATAAACCTTAACGAACGAACCGTAGCTCACTCAGACATAAACAACACAAAATTCTGCTTATACAATTTGTTTATAATAAATCACATTGACATTAAAACATTTAAGCATCAACTCCTAAAGAAATGCTAGGTTTCAATGCATATGCACTAAAACTAATTTTGGTTTTTCCTCACCTCTCTTGCATAAGTAAGATCTCAAAAACCGACGTTTCATTTTTTTATAACTACATTAAGACATATAATTTTAAAATTGACACCATCAAGATTTGGCCGTAATAAGTTAAATTTCTCAAAGTTTTTAAGATTTAATTTACTAATGTAGCTGTTTCGAAAATTAGATCTGTTTTTTTTTATTTGTCACCGCAGACCAAAGAACCACAAATGATAAATGTAGGTTTATTTTAGTACCGTAAACCAAAAATATTGTATTTAACTATTTACATATGTAATTTATATTGCTATGAATGAGGTAAATGTATTGTCGAAAGTCCATTACGGCAAATTACACAAGTGCACAGAGTATCTTCAAGCCTGATAATTCTGTACATATTAGCGCACAGCTGCTGCTCTGTAAGGCTACACCTGATTATATTTTTTATGCGCACTTTGAATCTTTTGTATGACCCAAAAATATTTGGTATATATTCAAGTACTTGTTTGTTTCAACGCTGATGGTTTTTATCTTTTTATAGAACACCCCTTTTTACAAACATGTTTGTCTGTTTACTGATAAAATTCCACTTGACTTCAATTTCAGGAAACCATCTGTTTAAAATTAATTTAAACTTGCATATAAATGCACAAACATACATATCTCACAGATAATTATTGTTTTAGTTATAAATTTAATTTAATTATAATTTGAAATTAAAGAAAATACCATTAGCGTAAATTATTTACTAAATTCTAAATTTACATACATATATATCCATATATTTCAACCCATTAAATACATGAAATCACATATATGATCTATCCAAAAGTGTCTGATCAGGAGATAATCTGAATTAAATGTTCAGCTAGGTTAAGGGTATTCTAGTAGGTTGCTCCCGACAATCCCTCATCGAAAGTTACCAAGTTGCGAACTGAACAAGCTTCAAACTTAAACAATATACTATTACACACAGATAATGTTATAGTTCTCAATTTAAATTTATAACTCTGTGGGAAAGCCCAACACATTAAAGCTTGGTAAAAACGAGGTCCTAACAGCCAATATCTTATTACATTGCTTTTAACTATTAAGTAATTTTCCGCTTTAAGTGCAAGTGTTTTCCTGTCTTATCAATTAGAATATTTAATATAATGGGAGAAAATGTTTCTTGTCCCTATGTTACTTATTCCTCCTCCCAACGAAGGGTGTACATGGAGGACAGTGCCAGCACACCTTATGACATTAATCATTAATCAAACCTGATGCGTCTCTCATTTGACCAAATATTCTGCCTGTTTGCTATTCGCAGCTGGCTACGTTGGTTATGAATATTTTCGACAAGATGATTTTTATGATCCAAAATATTCTGTCGTAGTGAAGTGCAAGTTTAGCGGTGAATCCCTCTGATGTTTTGAAAAAGTGGATGTGCACCAAGATAAAATGGCTGATCGCTAATCCCCTCTACGCGCGTTGTTGTATAAGCTGTTAAAAACTTACGATTTCCACATGCTTTTCGATACGACCTTAAAAATTGTCTTCTTCAGCGGGGCGGCGTACCGCCGTATCATCTCCCCCTCTGCTTATCGATATTTCAACCATGATTCCACTTGAAAAAGGCTTTTCTTTAGTAGGGCGAAGTGCATTTGCCATGTATTCGTTTTTGCTTCTTACAAGATGTTTCTATTGCCGCGTAAACTGTTAATTGTTCTCTAGAATTTTGGTATGTAATAAATTATGTGAACGCTGTGATATGCACGAAAAATATAGATACCGCTTCTTTGTGCTACTTACCCCGTTAGAATATCTTACCTCGGTAGCTTGCCTGCTTTGCACTAAGCCTTAAGATAGTTGCGTTCTGGGAGCCAATTTACATAAATTTGGGTTTCTATAAAAATAGAATGTGATTTTAACACAAATATTACATAATATCATAAGTATTTGTAATAATGATATAAATAATATTATCAATAAAAATTATTCAAAAACACTACCTTTTTGAATAGAATGGAATTAAAAGTCTTATATTTACTTTATCATTATAGAATACTTACATATCAGCAAAAGGTCGAACTGGATGGCCTCAGGATGTATGGGCATCTGAACTTGTTCCCGAACATAATTAAATAAGAACATATGTATAATATGTACCAGAATATATGTCAAATTAAAAATAATAAAATAATAATAATATTAAAAAAAACGCACATAAATATATTATATTTTTACATTTTTTATACCATGGTATGAAGTTAGCTGCGTAAACTAGAAATGAGTTGAAGTGGAATTGATTGTGAAGTGTATGTGTATTATAACTAAGGTTTTATGAATGGTTCCATTAAAAGATAAACCACAACGAACAACTACCCATTTTATATATTGGCATTCCCAAGCAAGCACAGCCAAAGACAAAGATCAGAAAAATGTACCGCCTGTTAGGACCACGATCTGAAATAACCATTGAGAACAAAATTCGGCTGTGCAGGGCAGTTCTTAAGTATGGACTTAAGCGTTGCTCCTGTGATATACAGTTTACAATTCAAACATTAAAATAATGCATCGATACCAGTCTATGACACTCAGAACAATAACAGGTACTTCTTGGTATATGACCAATTATGACATTCACAAAGATATTAAAGTACCCTTAATCAAAGACGCAAATAAAATCAAGCGCAAAAAGATTTAGACGTAGGCTACATGACAGTGGCAACGCTTTACACAAGGTCTATTATGACAAGAAAAACAAATAGATAGCCAAATTCATCTTAATATGTAAATTTATGGATTGGACTCAATGGATCTTCAACCATCCAGATAATATAAATTATTAATACAAATTAAATTCAAAAAATTAAAATGTCATATGTTAAATACAATATATATATACATATACAAGCCTACATTTGCCTTAAAAATTTCCAACGTTAAGGTTAAGCACTTGACGGTTGCTGGGGTCGTCGTTCGTGGTCCATGATTTTGTCTGTAACCAAGGAAGTCTGCTTTTATAAGAGAGCGTTAAATCAAATTAAATTTTTATAGTTCAATCATTGGATCAATTTGTATATTTCCATATATCGATAACGACATATAATCAGCTTTGTTGCACCTATCCAAACATTTCGTGGTCATCTTTTGCCTCCTCAAATTACCTTATTCCTTCAGCCCAGCATGACTTTTTAGATGGCATGCTTGACCTTTCGTTGTTTCAGATCAATTCGATTTCTTAACTGTCTAATAGAAATCTTGATCTTATCTTTATCAACGATCACCTTAATGTAAATGTCTCTAGGACCTCCCCTCTGTCTGTTCCCGAAGATATGTATCATCCTACATTAGAAGTCACTTTATGTGATTGCAAATTTTTTAATTTGCATTCACCACCCTCTTATAATGCCCGCCGTAGTTTTCGTAGAGGAAACTACGCTTTATTGACTGCGCGTATTTATACAACCGATTGGTCAATTTTGTATGACGCGGTTGACATAAATATTGCTGTTAACTTTTTTTATATGCAATCAGTCTTCCTCGGCTAAGACGATGAGTCAGAAAGACATGCTTAGCCAGCAGAAACGTGAGCAAGACGAGCGTCGGCTCTCTTTGCAACGAAATAACGCGTACTTCT
>SCDZ01001012.1:479-16676 GCA_004143845.1 Drosophila lacertosa | reverse complement strand
CGTGGGTTCTTCGCTTTCGCTCAGGGTGATGGTTTGTTCGCTAGTACTGGCTGCCGGCTCGTGCCTGTCGCCTATGGGGTCTTCCCGTATAAACTCAAATAGGTCTTCGTCACTGCTAAGCTCATCAATAGAAGGCGTTGCCGTTGGCATAGGTGTATTAATTAGAGTCTTTTCGTCATCTGTGGTGGGAACCTTATCAGGGTCCTTGCCCTGGCTTTCCATATTATGGTAGTTTTAAATGCTGGCTAAAAGGCTGTCCAGTCTTGATCGCAACTGCGATCTCTTATCTTGGACAAGTGTGAAAGGTCTATATTTAGGTGCTACTTACTTATTCGCTTATACACGAATACTTTGTGTTTGATTATGTTTGAAATTGACATTTGTTACAGCTGTGCTCAGGGACTACTGGGGGTTTATTTTTGTTCTATTCTTTATAACAAGCTAAACGGGTTACTAAATCCGCACTTAAAAAGCATAGCGTTTGCTGAGGGAACATCTTAACAACTTGTCATTCCTATCCGTCTGTCGGGCCACTGCTCAGGCTACCCTCACTCATGTGAAATTGTATCAGGATTATCAGGTACGTTGTTGTAGCACCAACAATCTAAAATCAGTTAATAAGTAAGCTTACACACTTGGCATTCATGCCGAGACCACGCCCACTCACCGTATAAAGCAACGTGCAGTCTACATCAAAGAAGCCTGCGGCGCTGAAGTGCAATCGCTGATGGAGCAGCTGTAGGGAGAATTGCGTGATCTATTTGGTGGAAGCATATGGATTGCAGTAACTAAGCGTTGGGAGAGATAGGTATCGACTCACCAGTGCATTGTGGCAATCATTCTGCAGATCCAGCCGGATGTGATGCAGACTCAGGGCCAAGCGCGTTGTCTGCAGGTGAAAAAGAATACAGTTAGAGTTTCAGATGGCCGCTCACACTGCTACAAAATGCTCACAAAATAGGCAGCGCGTTCGCATATTAGGGCCAAAACGAGAACATTGCTCAGATGTGGTGCCGTCCACAGGGTGCTGCCAACGATTTGCAGGAAATCGTAGGGCGAGGCGGCAAACTGGCGAAAATTCAAAAAGATCCAATAGCAGTTGGAGGTAATGGCCAGAAAGTCGTTGCCCAAATTGACCAGCATTGAGAGTCCATAGCAGCGATTCACTTGGCCAACCAACAGCCAGACGCGCTGATACAGCTTCCTGGCGGCCAACAGGCGCTGCATGCAAGCCGCTGCCTCCGCCTCCATTTCCAGCTCCTCTTTGAGGCTTTTGCAAACAAATGGCTTCGTCGCCGTCATATCGCTCAGCTGCAGCGACTCCAGCAGGCGCAGCAGCAAATCCAGGCGCTGATGCACAACCAGGACGGCCGTGTAGATCTGAAAATAGCGCAGGCCGCAGACCAGCAGCGGCAGCAGGTAACACAGCCAGTAGATCATAAACTTGCCATCTGGCGCCAGCATTTTGGTGAACAAAATGAAGCCCTGGCTGATTACATAGCCGGACAGCATCCACAACGCGCGTCGGCCGGTTTGACGGCGCAGCTGTCCGTTGTCGACATCGAGCTGCAGGGCAGTCGCGAACTCCCGGTCGATCTCGCGCAGCTGCATGAAGAAGCGGGCCTGTGCCTGCCGCTGCCACAGCGCCTCCAGGAGCGCCGTGGCATGCGCCACGCGAATGCCTACGAGCTGTATGGAGTCCACCGTGTGGCCAATGTTGGTCGTCTCACTCGCCTCGGCATCCGTTTCGGCGGTCCGGCTCTCATCGAACAAGCCGTACAGCAGATAGCCACTAGAGAGCATGAGCACCAGCCAGCTGTATAGTTCCAGCCAGCGCGAACGTTGCAGCTGCCCTGTGGCAGTGTCCAAGTGCCAGTGCCACAGGTTGCACACCTGGCCCACTCGCTGAAGCGGCGTCAGTGCGTCCAAAATGTCCATATCGAGTGTTTGGGTTGATTTGCACCGAGAGTGCCTCAATTACAGCCGCTTAAATGCGATAGATAACATGCCAATCTAATCAGTTAACTAGAATTTAATGCACAACAATAATTGATACTATCAGCAATTGCGAAATCTTTGGCCAAACAGTAATTATGCAAATTCAGCTGAACGAGAAACCAGAACCACTAATATGCAGAGCCTCGTCTATATACAGAGCAAAAGTGGCTGCAATATCTAAATACCTGAACATACTAGGCTTCAATTGGCGACTGGACGAACAGGAATCAACAGTCGAGGCAACCACCTGCAAACCTGTCTACACCGCAATCAATCATTATCAATATGAATTAACGCATTTTAATGTCGACAAGCTGAAATGCTGACTGGGCATACATCATATTTGGCAGATAAATAGGTGGGCCAATCTATGGGTGTTGTTGTTGTTGTTGTTGTTGTCAAGCACAATTCAGTATTACGTCCGACTCTTATCCTGTTATATGTAGGTGCATGCCACCTTAAGCTGATGAGCTTTTCATTTCCATTGATTACATAAAAATTACACAAAACAAAAAAAAACAACAAACAAACGAAGCTCTCTATTTTTCAATCTTGCCCATATCCACACATTTTAAATAAAACACTTTTAATTTTCACATAAATACCTTTATTATAATTTTTAGATTTTTATTTTTCTTTGGAAATAGTTCTTGAGATAAGCTTGATTTGACTTTTTCATAAAATGTAATACATATGTATATGTCTTTTATTTTTGTTTTATTTTTTTTTAATTTTTGTAATTTTTTAATTTTGCATTCTTATTTGCTTTTCTTGTTTGTGTCTGTGTATGTGTAATTATGTTTGTGTGTCTGTGTATGTGTTTTTGTATGTTTGTGTTTAGTTTTGTAACATTTTCTTTGTGCTTACTTGCGCTTCCTTTCTTTCCTTTCCTTTCCCTGCCTGCACTTTATCTTCTAGTTAGCAGCACTTTTGTAATTTTGTGCACGCATTTGAATCTTGCAATTGATTTGATTCCATATCTATATCTGTCTATATGTCGTATATAGCTCACTGCATTAGCTGTTGAAGCGATATTTTATTTTCCTTCCTTCTTCTTGTTGTTGTGTGTTAATTAATTGTGTGTATCTTTCTCAAATTTGTTTTGTTTTTTGTGTCGTGTTTTTTTTTTTGCTTTTAACAATTTTTGCATGCATTTTGCTTTTACTAATGATTATATAGTAGTCGTATTTAGATACACATATATAATTGTATATATTGCATGCATATTAATTTAAGTATATTTGATTTAAATTGAAGCTGCTAATGGGTAAAAGCAAATTCAAATAGCAAATTCAACAAACAAATTCATCGTCATCCTCTTTCGTTTTAGTTATTTGTTTTTTGGATACACTCATACTTATGCATATATAGTAAATACGTTAATACGTTTTGTTCTTTGGATAAGGCAATGGATACATAATACATACTTGACCGATTTTTCGGCTGACAAATAAACAACAAACATTTAAAACATTTGCAAATAACTCAACACAGATAAATTGCATTTTTTTCTCTGATACTCGATTTGATTGGAAAATTTGGAAACGTTTCCCAGTTTCCGGCTCAACTCATGTAAAGCAAAGAATTGTTTGGGCTTGAAATCATTTACGTAGAGTTTTTAAGCAAACATTCATACATTCAAGTTTTTAGTGTATATAGATCGTTTATGCATTTTAATATATTTTGTGTATATAAGAATGTCTATAATTTTTTTTCTTTGTATTTATTTCTTAGCGCAAAAGTTTTTGAAAATTAATATGAAAGTTTTGCTCGTTTTTTTTATTTTTACCAAATACACACACATATTAGAATTGTCAAAAGTGTTATGTCGTGGGAATATATATCCACGTATTCGCAAATGAGATTTTATATCATTATATTTTGGGAGATCTTAATCATTTGTGGTTATAGGTTTTTTAGAATTTTTCCCACTTATGCATTATAACTTTTTTATATACCTTTGTTTGTTGTTTTAAAAATAAGAAGGGAATTTATTGATTTCCACGCGATTTAATCTTTTCATTACAATGTGAGAGCTTGGAGTTGAAATCAAACATTTAGGTACATTAATTTTCTTAGCTTTAGTTTGTAAAAAAAAACTGTTGAATAATTGTTTAATTGATTAGTGTAAGCTTTTCTTGTTTTTAACTAAAAAATCTTTTATATTTTTTAATTTTATTTTAATATAAAATTAGTTTTTATGGTGCTTGTACCATTGACTTTGTTTATAACTTTTCAATGCCTTTTCAAATACTTGTTTTATATTTAAAATTTTGTTTATAATTTGTAAATCCCTGTCTAAAGCTGTTTGCTAGTAGTCATAATATAATATTCTTCTTCATTTTATCACTTTATATCATATACATACATACATAAATATGTAGAGTATTTACTTTGCAGCTTTTTGGAAAATGATAAACTGTTATTTTCTGTTCTAGTCAAGCACAAATTATCGAAACAAAGCATGCAATAAAATATTTTAAACAAACTATTCATTGGCAAAAAAAAAAAAAAGTGTTATAAAAATAAGCTATCACATGCGCTCTTGGTGCAATGTGGAAAAGTATCTGATCGTTTTTTATAAATTTAAAATTGCTTAAATGTTTTGTATATATGTTTTTCTTTTCTGTAAATTTATTTAAATTTAATTCTTTGCTATATTTGATGCTTGTTGCTTATCAAACTTTTGTAGACTGGACGGTAGCCAGTTGGTTGTTGACTGTTACGCCTGGTTGTTCTTGTAATTGTATAAAAAGCAACAGAAAAATATATATGTATGTATATATATAAACATATATATAGAGTTGTTAAAAATGCAAAGAATAATATATATTTTTTTGAATTCATTAATCCATCATTATTTCATACTTGCACTCTATAAAAATCGGCTTTATATATGTATGTATATCCTAAAAAGTCTGTATGTCGAATATCAATTTGTAATTCAATCAAAAATTTGTATTTAAATATGTTTTTAATTTTATTTCCTCTTTTTAGTTATCTTTTTATGTTTTCTTTTTTGTCTGGACTGTCTGACTGACTATATTTTTTGCAGTGGCTTCAAAATCTGTTATTTTTTTTTTCTATGTGTTTAATCTTTTTTTATGTTTAATATTGCATGTACCATATTTTTTTATACGTTTGTGTTGGTTTATATTTTAAAGTTTTATTAGTTTTTTGTTTTGTTTCTTGTTTTTTTTTGTTTTTTTTTTTGAAAATTTGTTATTCTATGACTATGAAAAAGTAAAAAAAATATAGAAAAATAACCTTCATTCACTTTGTGTTAATCATTTAGTTTTGTTTCACAATATCTGGTTTAAAGTCACCCTACCCCAATCCCGTGCTAACCCAGTCAGACCCTCGAAAACCTTATATAGTAATATCAGCAATAACATCGCCCCATCATCTTCAACTCTATCACTAACAACAGCAATCAATCATCTATCATTCGGAAGTCATCCCCACTTAACACACCTACATCAGTATATACTACTATACAAATATCAATCAATCCGTTGACTTCCAATTTTCCAGCAACAACTTAAAGACACGGACCCAGGTCTAGCCTAACAACGCTTCCACTTCATTCGATCTCTGCCAGACTTTTGTATTATTTTTGTTTTTTGTTCTATATAGGTGTACATAGTATATCATTTAGCGTGTATGAGCTATAGGTAATTCTTGCCTGTATTAATTATTTTTTTCATTTGCCCATTGTTATTTAGTGATTATTTCAGCTGCCTGCAAGAACTTTAAGTTTAACAAAAGGTCAAATTCAAAATAGAAAGATTTAAATTAAATTATATAATCAACTGTCTTTCCTTTTTCTCCGTTAAGATTAAATATTTGATAATTGATATTTGTTTGTTTATATTTAAGACTTTTGTATTGTTCATTTGTTTGCATTTGGGGAGGCACATTTATTTAAGGTTTCGTATTATTTGTATGCTTTGCTCAGTATTAGGCTGTAGTTGTTCCATTAGACTTTTGATTAGATTACATTTTTATATACGTTCTCATTCGTATTAAATTCACGTTGTGTTCTCCTTTTTAAAGCATATTCTTAGATAAAAAGTTGTTATTTTATATTAATGCTTAAACATTTTTTTTTGCATTTTATACCATTATTTACTATTATTCATTTAGCTTATTAAATCTTTTGTGTTAAACAAAAAAAAAAGTACAGTGTTCATTCGGTACATGAGCGTGGTACATTCTGCGTGTCTGCGCTATGATTTAGGCGTGTTTAGTTTTTTTTAAGAGCTAAGTAAATACTAGTAGTAGTACAATATGATTGGCCATCTTTCGGCATACACATATGTATTTATTTGTATTTATGTATATTTTTATTTAAAATTCAAATATATGGGATTTTCAATAGTATTTGCGTAAAAGTTTTACTAATACAATAAACATGAATAATATTTGTAATATACTTAGCATTATTGCATCCATATTAACTTTTGGATTCGTGAGATTTTTTTTATTTCTGTTTTCTTTTTTGTTTTCTCTTCTTCTTACGTTTGGTTTACATAAATTGTTGTATATTTTAGCTATGCGGTTTTCAAAACAACTTTGATCATTGGATTACTATGCAAGGAAGCTTGACGTTTAATGAAAGCAACAAATACATATACATACTATACTTTTTTATATTCTTTTATAGGATTATACGATTTTCTTTATAATTTTTTCATTGTGGCACGTAGCGCTTCTTTGGTAATTTTGGGTATTTATTTAATTGTATTATTATGTCATAGTTTTTCTATGATTTTGCATTGTTCAGTAATTAATTTGTTGAAAATTAATATTGATTAATTACCTTGCGTACTGCAATGTGAAATAAAATGGCAAAAAGCGCGAATAGACGGCATTGGCTAACAAAATGGCGTCATCCATGTGACCCGTTACTCCGCCATATTCAGCTCTTTGTTCATTCCTTTATTTCCGAAAGTGTGTTTATTACCATCTTTTGTTGGCGCACGGCATTTTGCATATTGCATTTTGTTGTTTGTTGTTTGTTTGTTGTTGTTGTCAAGCTTTCACTTAAGTTGTTGCAGTTGTAGTTTTTATTGTTATCGTTTTCGTTGTTTTCATTGAAATCAGCGTTAGTCATCGTCGTTAAGCTCAAAAATTGGAAGTCGTCGTTTTTGATGTGTCTTGTTTGCTGTTGTTAGCCCCATTTAAGGTTTACGAGGGGCGAACTCAAATCGCTGTCAGTGTGGTATTCGAGATTTGATATTGTGAATTAGTGGTTTTTAGCTTTTAGTCGTCATCGTCAAATGCAATAAACAAGCCCGTGGCCTAGAACTCTAAGCGATATGCGGAGCACGAAGTCTCATGATCCTGCAAGTTAATTGTGCAACGCGAAGCGGATGGCGACAGATCGATGCGGTGCTTGGCAAGCAGCTCCTCGTTCTCGGCCACCCAGTAGCCCAGCACATCGGTATCATAGGTCGGTATGATGGTCACCTCTGCAAAATATTTAAGATTATTTAAAAGAAACTTTTCTGCTTTATGCATTATTAGCAATAAAAATATATTCTGCTTACCCAGCTCTTTGTCCTCCCAGGTTTGCTTAGCCTCTAGCAGGGCATCGTAGACCTGTCGACTGGGCTCAGTTCCAGAGAAGACATAGTAGCGTGCACGGACGCGCTTAAAGAAGTCCACATGCGCATAGTAGGAGTTACCATTGTGGGGCACATAGGTGAGATCCACATAGACCGGTGCAGGCTTCTTGACCTTGTTAGGTGACTCGCTACGTTTGCGCAAATTTTTCTCATTGTTCAGACGCGTCTTGGTGGCCACCAAGCGACGCTCCTTTTTGGGCGTGGTGCGTATATCGACGCCTTCGACCGGCAGTGGTGCCGGCGATGGCAAGCCGAGTGGCTTGCCCCACTCCTCTAAACGGTCCTTGGGCAGAGTGCCGGTAGAACTGCTAGTTGTTGATACTGTTGTTGCTGCTGCTGCTGTTGTTGTTGCTGTTGTTGTTGCTGTTACGGTTGTCACTGCAGTGCTTGTTTCTGCGCCAGTCGTGTTTGCACCACTCGCAGTGGAACTGCCACCACCAGGGCTGGAGCTACCAAAGCTAGCTAAGAGATTGTCGCCGCTGCGTACCTTCTGGACATCGCTGAGGGGGAAACGCTGTCGCTCGGCTGTGCCGCTGACAATTTGCTCTACCTCCTCGGCTTTGGATGGCGAGTAGGAATACTTAGCGGTCACGGAAGACATTACTTCGGCGCCGCGCGCCTGCACATGCTCCTCAAGCGCCTTCTGGAAGTCCTTGTCGGCCTCATCCAGAAATTTGTGACCTGCCCAGGTTTGACTGGTGCTCTCGACACTCTCCGACGACTGACTGGCCGGCGGTGAGTCTGTATAGGTCAGCAACACGGCACCACGGATGGGTATTGGATCAGTGCTGGGTTTGGCATCGAAACTGTCTGGAAGCGTTCCATAAAAGGAGGCTGCCATGGGGTCGATTGCACGGGGTGGCAAAACGGAGCGCGCAATGGAATGCTCCTCGCTGCCGTACTGCGGCGGTATGTCGTCTTGGCTGTCGTCAGCATCCAGATCCGAGCGCTTGCTAACACCAGAGCTGGAACGCTGCAAGTCATAGCTAACACTTCGTGGTGATCCGGGCAAGTCGTCATCGCTAATGCCACCAGCCAGACGCTCATCGTCACTGCCGGGCGTGCTGGAGCGATAAATGCCGCGCAGCATGGCGACTTCCTTGGGCAACATTTGCTCACGGTCGCGCTCGCTCTTTTCGCTCTCGCTGGTCGTTCGTGTGGTGGTAACCACAACCTTTTCGCTGTCTGGCTCTGAGCTATCGGTTGTGGTGACGGTCTTTTGCTCGGTCACAATCTCTTTGCCATCGGCGGAGATGACCTTGGTGACTGTAGTTATGGTTGTCGTTATAATCTTTTCGGTGCTGCCACTGAGCGCAGTGGTGCTCTCAATGCCCCGCAACTCGTGCAGCTCCGGCAGCAGCTCGCTAGAGTCGGCGCTAACCTCACTGGCATCTGGGTCCGCTGTTACACCTAGGGACTTGAGTTCGTCCTTGCTAACACGCGGAAAGGGAGATGTCGGCTTTGGCGATGACTCAGGCGTCTCGGTATGTGATTCACGCCCTAACGGTGTTGGTATGGATTGACTTTCAGATGTTAATGCACCAGGACTAGACTTACCACTAATGTCTTTGGGCGACAATGGGCCCGATGTTGAAGCTATGCTAGCAGCGCTAGACTCGCTCTTGACGCAGCTTGAGCCAGAGGCTGCAATGCTCGTTGTCCCCGTGGTGGCTGTGGTAATCACTTGCTTGACGCTTGGGCTGACTGGTGCTGTTGGCGGCGTCTTGCGATCAGTGCTGTCCGTAGCTTGCTCAGCTGGTGTTTGTATTTGTGTAAGTGTAATGGACTCAACTTTGGTCTTGGAGTCTGTCGAGCTTGATTTGGTAGTGGTGCTGCTGCTTTGTTCGCTAGACTGTAGCAGCGTGGTTGTTTTAGTGGTTGTGTCTGTAGAGGATGTTTTTGTTGTTTTCGTCTCCTTGGCTGACTGCTCTTGCTCATCATGTTCTTCGTGCTCCTCCTCAAGTGCAGCGATTGTTTCGAGCTCCTCGGAGGGTTTGTAGATGCTAGTCATCATGATTGTGGCAATAGACTTGGAACGACCCCCTTTGAGGCTGGCGTGCTCATCATCGTCACTGTCCTCCTCCTCAGGATCGCTATGCGTTTGTCGGCTCTCACTGGTGTGACTAAGCAGCGATTCTCGGCGTGACTCATCTGTGCCCACAAACAAAGCTTTCTGTGAGGAGCTTACACTGGATACCTTTTTCAGACACTCGTCGGCAGTTTTGATGGCCTCAGCGCTAAAGGTTTCTTTGGCAGAAACAATTTTCTCTGTTGCCAAAAACTCGGCCACCGTTTCTTTTAGACTGTCCTTAGCAATCTCTTGAACAGAGCTGCTTATGGTTTCCTTGCCGGTGCTTTGACCACTTGGCTGTTGTGTGCTCGAAGTTTGAATCTCGCTGACTATTGACTCTGAGGAGCATTCTTCAGATTGGACTAGCAGCTCTTCCAATTGGGATGTTGTGGTTTTCTCAATAACCTTAGTGGTACGCTCAGTCTCCTCCTTGACGCTAGTGCTTGCCGATTTGGTCACTTCCTTATCGGTCAGCAAGCTCGATAATGATTCACGTCGCGAGCTATCCTCTACCTTCAAGCTGCTACTAAGCGATTCGCTAATTGACTCCTCTTTTAGATGCACTTGATTTATAATGGACTTGGAAGTTGACGTCGACTCACTGGATTTTTCTTCTTTTGTGCTTTGGAATGTTGATACCAAAACTGAACCATGATGCGAGTCAGAAGTCTCCTCATCTTTAGCACTGAGCTGACTTGCACTCGATCCTGGTCGCGAAAGCTCCTTCTTCTCAGATGTTTCCGGAATTGGGGGTTCTTTTGCCAGTGATGATTTTTCACTTGCTTGGCTGGCTGCTGATTCTGGACGAGACGCATCCTTAGAAGCTGTTGCTGACATAACCAACTCGCGTCTAGAGTCCGTCTCAGTGCCGATAGCAACCTTTTCGCTTATGTGGCTTGCAATTGATTCATGTCTGGAGATGTCTTTAGGTGCCGCTGTTGATTGCTCAATAACTTGAACTGTTTCATCTTTAAGGCTGGCTACTGATACAGGCCTCGACAACACTGCGGATTGTTCCAACTTCTCTTCGTCTTTATGGCTTACTACGGACTCGGGGCGCGATGGTAATGATTCCAAGGTGCCTAATTGGCTTGTAGCTGATTCTGGCCTTGAAATATCTTTAGCTACTTCTTCAATAGCTGCTTTTACAGCTACTTCTCGCAATTGTGCCTTTTCGGATTGCTCAACTTTGTCCTTTTCTTCAATGGAAATTGGCCCAGACTTTTGATCCGGTGAAGACTTTTCTGATTCAATATCTACTTTCATTCCCTTAATTTCTAATATCTTTTCATCCAAGGTAAGATCTTTTGTCGGTGTGGTTGTTTGCGCTGTTGAATCAACTGCCTCAGTTTCTGTTTCAGCTGTGGTTTTAATTTTTTCCTCCAACTCTTTCTCATCAAAGTCAGGTATGATATCAGTGATATCCTTATCAGACTTCAAAACTTTGGCTACGTTGGCGACAATCTTGGCGACCTCTTCTTCACGTGGCGAGAGTGGACGTATTGGCTGTTCTGGTACTCTTGTTCCCTTTTCCGTAGGTGGCGAAAACCTATGCTCTTCGTCCTCTTCTTTAATATCATGTAGAACACTTTCGTCACGATCACAAATCGTTACTGTAAATTCAGGAGAATCTACTGTGGTGATGTGTGTTTCGCGTAGCTCCGAAAATCCACTCAAGTCTAGGTTACCTTTGGCATTGGGATCATCAGAAATTTCTGTGACAATTTCTATAAGAGTATTTGTTTGTGGCAATCGTTGAACCTCCGAAATTGACACCACTTTTTCAATGACGTCATGCTTTTTCTCTTCTGTAACTGTTTCAGTAGTTTCAGTTACTGAAGTTACTTGCTTTGACACCTCCGAGATCTTGGAGTCTTTCAAAGTTGTAAGCTCTGTTAATTGATTTGAACTTTCCTTGGTTATATGCTCTAGGGACTCTACAACAAAATCTTTAGCACTTTCCAGTTTCTGGCTTACAGTATTTATTAAAGAGTCTGTTTTTTTAGTGAGCGGCTCAGTAATCGTTTCCAGTTTATCTTCACATAACGAGCTTATAGCATCGGATTTCTTTGCACTGGTCTCTATAATGATATGTTCTTCAACAGTCCTAATCGATTCTAAAAGACTGGCTGCCTCATCAACAGGACTAGAAGCCGTTAGTAGAGCTCCAACTGTAGTGTGCTCCGCAGGTTTTTGCAATTCCATTGCGCCAGATATTGCTTGAGAAAACTCGCCTTCAGCAACATCGATTGGACTAGACAAAGTTTGATAGTTTCCTATCGCCTCAACAGATGACAGGTTTAATATTAAAAGTTCTTTTGAGGCTTCGTCAATTGGTGATGAAACCGTTTCCGTCACTGAAGCAGGACGAGAAGGTTCCTTTGACTTACCGCTCTTTGTTACTGATTCTGGACGTGATGGTTCCCTAGATACTGTTCCATCTTTAACACTTTCTGAGGGATCCTTTGACTTTTCGTTCTTTTCACTTTCTAGTTTTTCGGTTTCATCTTTGACACTTTCTACCACCGATTCGGGTCTTGATACCACCTGTGAAGCTGGCAGCGACTTTTCGTCCTTAGTACTGTCAGGCTTTACACTCTCCGCAACAGATTCACGACGGGAAGCCTCTTTTGACTTTTCATCCTTTACGCTTTCTGGTTTTTCTTCTTCATCTTTTACACTTGCAGCCACAGATCCGGGTCGTGATACTTCTTTGGAGGCTGGAAGGGATGTATCATCCTTGACACTCTCCGGCTTAATGCTCTCAGCCACGGACTCACGTCTGGAAGGCTCCTTTGACTTTTCATCCTTTTCACTTTCTGCTCTTTCGGTTTCGTCTTTGACACTTTCTACCACGGATCCAGGTCTTGACACCTCCTTCGAAGAGGCTGAAATAGATTTGTCATCTTTTGGACTTTGAGGCTTAATAATTTCTGTAAATGACTTTTCAGCTTCATCCTTAATACTCTCAGCTACAGATTCAGGTCGGGATACTTCCTTAGAGGCTACTGAAGACTTTACACTTTCGTCTTTAACAGGAGAGCGTGAAGCTTCATCTACTGGACTGGATACAGTTTGTGATGTACCAACCTCTGAAAGCTCTGCAGGCTTGGATGGTACAAGTGGCTCAGATGAGGAAGCTGCAACGGCAAAGTCACCTTCAGCAACATCAATAGGGCTGGAAAGAGTAGGAAATTGTAACGTCGATTCCAAATTTAAGGCAATTGTCTCTTTTCTGACATGCTTTGAAAGAGTAAAATCTTTTGCTTCATCGATTGGCGACGATGCAGTTTCACCAACAGACCCTGGCCGCGATCCTTCTGTAGATGCAATTGGCGACTTAGAATCTTTCGGGCTATCTGCAGATTGACAGCGGGATTCATCTTTTACACTTCCAGCTGCAGAGACTGGCAGCGATACATCCTTAGACGCCAATGCAGATTTCTCATCCTTTAAACTCTCCGGCTTTGTAATTTCAGCTTCAATATTTGACTCCCTTGATCTGTCCTCTTCAACAGCTTCTTCTTTTTGTCCCAAAAGTTTGACAGTACCTATTAAAGATGTTGGGGCTTCATCTACGGGGCTGGATGCCGTTTCCGTAGCGCTGACTTTAGAAAGTTCTCCTGGTCGAACAGGGAGCTCTGCATCAGGTTGAGTCATTGACACTGCATGCCCAAAATCTCCTTCAGCAACATCAACAGGGCTAGACAGTGTTGGGAAATCGCCCTTTTGCTCACTAAGCTCATTTTGCACAAGGTCAATTGCGATAATATCGTTGGGCGCTTTGTCAATGGGCGACGAAGCCGTCGTACCAACAAATTGAAGGCTTGATTCGCTTTGAAGTTGAATATCCAATTCTTTCTCCGAAGCAATAAATTTGGTAATAGATTCAGTCTTGAAGGGACCTGAAATTAAGTCATTCAAACTTTCCGGTATTGATTCTTGATGAGAGGCGAACGAGTCACGAAGGGATGTTTCCTTAGACTCGACATCCTTCAGAGTTTCAGGCTCTTTACGACTTTTAGCTATTTTACTTTCGACTTCAGATTTTAATGACGTTTCCTTGGATGCTTCTAGCTCTATAGTAGTGCCCGCTAGATTCACTGATTCAAAACCTTTTCCTATTGCAGATTTTACAGTATCATCTTTGACAGTATCGGTGACAGATTCTGGACAAGATGATGCTTTTGATCCAGGTGCTGATATTTCATCCTTAACACTTCCGTCGTCATCCTTAGCTGCGGATTCAGGTCGAGATACTTCCTTTGAAGCAGGAAGAGACTTATCATCGTTCAAGCTCCCACCACGAGATTCGTCCATCACAATTTCATGTTCTTCATTTACACTTTCTGCAACAGATAATGGTCGTGATACATCTTTGGATGCTGGTAAAGACTTGTCATCTTTTATAGTATCTTGTTTAATACTCTCAGTGACAGATTCAGGTCGGGATGGTCCCTTGGACAATTCGTCCATTAAACTTTCCCCTTTTATGTACTCATCCCCTGAAATTCCTGCGACAGATCCTGGTCGTGACACTTCTTTGGAGGCCGGTAACGACTTGACGTCCATTTCCCTCTCGATCTTAATATCCCCAGCAAGAGGTTCTCGTCGTAATGATTCCCCAGAAATGTCTTTCTTGATACTATCGTGTTTTTCGACATCATCTTTTACACTTTCTGCAACAGATGAGGGTCGTGAAACATCCTTTGAGGCTGGAAGAGATTTTTCATCCTTACTTCCGAATACAGATCCTGGTCGTGACACTTCCTGGGAGGCTGGTAGAGACCTATCATCAATTGCACCATCAGGTTTAATACTCTCAGCCACGGACTCATGTCTGGAAGGCTCCTTTGACTTTTCATCTTCGACACTTTCTAACACAGAGCCAGGTCTTGAGATATCCTTCGAAACTGACAGAGACTTTTCGACCTTTGCACTCTCAGACTTAACACTCTCCGCAACGGACTCAGGACGCGAGGCCTCCTTAGACTTTTCGTCCTTTTCTCTTTCTGGTTTTTCTGCTTCATCTTTGACACTTCCTACCACGGATCCAGGTCTTGATACCTCTTTTGAAGCTGGCACAGACTTGTCATCCCTCACACTCTCAGACTTTACACTCTCCGCAACAGACTCACGACGAGATGGCTCCTTTGACCTTTCATCTTTTTCAGTTTCAGGTTTATCTGCTTCATCTTTTACACTTTCAACTACTGATCCAGGTCGTGATACCTCCTTCGAAGCTGGCGAGGCCATGTCGTCCTTTTCACTCTCAGGCTTAACACTCTCCGCAACAGATTCACGACGGGATGCCTCTGTTGACTTTTCATCCTTTACGCTCTCTGGTTTTTTTGGTTCAACTTTAACACTTTCAGCCACAGATCCGGGTCGTGATACTTCCGTGGAGGCTGGCAGGGACTTGTCTTCCTTCGCACTCTCAGGCTTTACACTCTCCGCACCAGACTCACGACGAGATGGCTCCTTTGACCTTTCATCTTTTTCAGTTTCAGGTTTACCTGCATCATCTTTGACACTTTCAACTACAGATCCAGGTCTTGATACTTCCTTCGAACCTGGCAGAGATTTTTCGTCCTTCGCACTCTCAGGCTTTACACTCTCCGCAACAGATTCACGACGGGACGGCCCCTTTGACTTATCGTCCTTTTCACTTTCAGGCTTATCTGCATCATCTTTGACACTTTCAACTACAGATCCAGGTCTTGACACTTCCTTCGAAGCTGGCAGGGACTTGTCATCCTTCGCACTCTCAGGCTTTACACTCTCCGCAACAGACTCAGGACGAGAGGGCTCAGTTGACTTTTCACCCTTTACGCTTTCTGGTTTCTCTGCTTCATCTTTTACACTTGCAGCCACAGAACCGGGTCGTGATACTTCTCTGGAGGCTGGAAGGGATTTATCATCTTTGACACTTTCCGACTTAATGCTCTCAGCGACGGACTCACGTCTGGAAGCCTCCTTTGACATTTCGTCTTTTTGACTTTCAGCTTTTTCGGTTTCATCTTTGACACTTTCTACCACGGATCCAGGTCTTGACACCTCCTTCGAAGCTGGTAAAGACTTTTCGTCCTTCGCAATCTCAGGTTTAACACTATCTGCAACAGATTCACGACGGGAAGCCTCTGTTGACTTTTCATCCATTATGCTCTCTGGTTTTTCTGCTTCATCTTTTACACTTGCAGCCACAGATCCGGGTCGTGATACTTCTTTGGAGGCTGGAAGGGATTTTTCGTCTTTGACACTATCGGGCTTAATGCTCTCAGCCACGGACTCACGTCTGGAAGACTCCTTTGGCTTTTCCACTGATTCTGGTCGTGATAACTCCTTCGAAGTTTGAAGAGACTTATCGTCCTTTTCACTTTCAGGCTTATCTGCATCATCTTTGACACTTTCAACTACAGATCCAGGTCTTGACACTTCCTTCGAAGCTGGCAGAGACTTGTCATCCTTCGCACTCTCAGGCTTTACACTCTCCGCAAC